>VDFB02222070.1:0-12571 GCA_007258455.2 Sequoia sempervirens | reverse complement strand
TTTTTTTAAATAAACTTTGACAATAATTTCAGAAACTTTATAAAATAATTTGAAATTTTTCCGAAAAAATAAAAAAATTTAAAATGCTGATAGAAATATTTAATTATTTATTTTTCATACCAACTGTAATGATGATGACCTCAGCTATACCGGGCTCGGGCTGTAAATTTTTGCTCTCACCGGACAACCGCCTCCGCCAATCGATGATTTGACAACATCTTAGGTTTTTGGCCTCTCGACGCTGATGGCGTGGCTCTGGATGGACCCAAAATGCCCCAAAATTGTAGCTACCGGATCCGCAACCACACTCTTTAGCTTCAAAACCCTCATAGATTTGGCCTCGCATGTCTGATTTGACCTAAAACAAAAGGGTAAAAATCGACTATCTTGAACCTTCCGGACACAATGGTGAGCTCAGATTTGCACTAGCAAGCTTGGATTTGAACCTGCAACAAAGAACCATGAACGGAACCTCCTCAGATCTAGAATCTCTCTTCAGAAAAAGACTCTCCAATGGCTCCAAACACGCTCTGATACCATGTTAGAATTGGCTATGGTAGCCACCCAAGATCTATGGACCAAATGGAAAGCACAAGAAGAGAGAGAAATATTATGACAAGAATAAACTGTATTCAATGTCATTAATATGATATGCTGATTATGATTGATTACAAATGAGAGAGACCCCTTGGTTATATAGCCAAGGTGAGAACATAGAAGGGCATAAGATTATGACAAGTGTCAGAATCTTATGACATGAGACAACTATGAAGACTTATCACTCCACCAAAGATGGAGAGATAATCACATGATGTGTCCACAAAAGGTGGAAATGATGAGGTGATGACATGTCAAGTCCACCAAAAGTGGAGAATCTCCAACAACCTCCTATGTGGTCCCTAAGTAAACTTAACTAAGGTGTAATTATGACCTAGGACAAGGTACAAGATATTTAATTACACCAACAAAAGCTATCAAGAGGTAGCGCTAGCATGGCTATGGGAAATGCCATTTCAAGGCATGAATTTTCCCCATAGCCACCTACTTGTGTGTGGGTGCATACCAACCAAGTGTATGTTTCTAACCTTTCAGGCATTTTCACCTCACGTACAACCATAAGTTTTGTGGCCCCAGGGTGAGTATACTTGGGCTTTCTCACCTGGTGGAAAACCATAAGTTTCATCGCCCTAGAGTGAGTACACATTTCTTGTTCCAAACAAAAAGCCTAGATATAATCCACAACAAGTTGGATAGACGATTGAAGCTTCATTCTCTTTCATCACTTTCATGTGTGTTCCTTTGTGCTTATGATTGGTTTTCCATGGGATCTTGATCCTGGGGGCTTGATCATCCCTCTTGATTGTTGTTGTCTCATCTTATCAAGCATTAGTAGATTAAGAACCCTCTTGAGATGCATTGCTTTACTTTAGTGTGAGTTTGAAGCAAGTTCATCCTCTCACTAATGTGGGGGCTAATTGTGGACACGAAAAAGGTAACCCTTTTACTTTTTCTTGTTTTTTCCCTCCTTGTGCTTATAAATGGCTTGATTTCACCTTTATTTAATGTTGCAATGTGACCTACGCATTCACATTAGGTCTTGAATCTTTATGAATCATTAAGACTTTATGATGTCTTGTAAAAGGTGTTGTGATACATTTTCACACTTTTCTAGAATCTTCTTATAATTCATCTACATACCCTCTTTTATCACTTACCAAGTCTTATTCTAAAGTGTTGTAAAGTCTTGTAACAAACTTTCACGCTCTTCTAGGCTTGTCATCAACAAATACACCTTTCTTATGCCTTAATTGTCTTTGTGAATAAAAACTTGACAAACATCATTAAAGACAATATAACTTCTGACACCCACTCATATGCCTTGAGTGGGACCCCTTTGCCTAGGATGGTGAATGAGTCCCTCCTGGCATAAAGATCAAAAATAAATTCAAATTATTGGCTGGTTTTTATTCTTAAATACCTAAGGTTGGCCTGTGATGCTGTATTTTCAAGAAATTAGGGAATAATTGTGTATAAATACATGATTTTCTATTCATTTTAACCACCCCATTCATTCAAATATCCATTCCTGCATTCAATCCATCTAAGCATTTAAACATCATAACATCATTCAATCAAGCAATTATCAAGCATCTTGGAGTAGCCATTGACATATCTTCAAACTTCAACAACAAGGGTTTGGTGAGTTTATGAAATTTGCATGTTATTTGTTCATCATTCCTTTCTTATTTCATTTCATAGGGTTTGATTACCAAAGTGGGGTTTGACCAAGACAAACCCCTATACTCTATTTCCCCCTCTTTGCATGTGTGTTTGTAGGTCTTGTAGGAAGATTTGTCAAGGAGAAAGGTGTCAAAAAAGTGTTGCAAGGTCATATAAGTCATCAAAGTCAACATAACCCTAATTGGAGCTTGAAGACCCCTTTTTAGCCCATTTTTTACAGATTTAGATCCAGCAACTCGAAAAGCAAAAAAGTGTAGAACAAGACCCATGGAGTTGACCTTTGAATTTGTAGATTTCTATAGGTGGATTGATTCACCATCGATGGTGAATGAGTCCCACTACCAGGCTAGAAAAAGTGTGTTTCATAGTTCTGATTTCTTGGCATTCTAAAACCTATTACGACAAATTTTAGCAGAACCTAGATTGATTCGCCATCAATGGAGAATGAGTCCCAGTGGGCATGAACATTGAATTTTGTAGCATTCAGAACCTTCTCAGATCTTCTTTCAGTTTCTAGGTGCACTCCATTTAGTCCCATTCATTTTTTTTTCATTTGTGCATGTTTCTAGTTTATGCTTGCATACAACATTGTGTTTTCCAGCTTTTTGTATTTCCTAGTTTGCATTCAATAATTGATCCATTTCATTGGTTTTTTTCATTTATTTTATCTCATTTAGGAATATTGCACCCACGTCATATCAATCCTTGAATGTTAAACATTGCATTTTGGCCCAATTCTTTCCTCTTGTAGGTGAAAAACCCTAGAATGGTTAGAAAGACATTAGGTTGCCAAAATATTTGTTTACAAAATCTATCTCTTTTATTTTATTGATCCCTCTTAGTCATTTCTTGCTTTCTCTATAATTCTCTCTTCATGATCCTTTAACTGACCTTTATGTCGAGGATCCTGAGCCGGATTCTTTGACGCAAAAGCGGATCTGATTCTTTAATGAAATGACATTTACGATCGATTATCTATCGAACGAATGGTTTATGCCTGGTCTCTCGACTTTCGATCTGATCGATTATTTCGATGAGCGTGATTCATTGTTAGCATTTTCTATTTGTTGTTCTCTCACTTTGTCATTTATATTTCACTTAGTTTACTTTATTTGACTCTATGTTATAGTATGTTATTTTCTCCCCTTCTAAGAGTTATTAGTAGTTAAGAAAAGTAGTAGTTCCTTAATTTGTTTTCTATGATATTCTCAGTTTTTGGTTTGTACGAGATGCTAGTGTGCCACATTTTCCTCCATGTGTCATGCTACCATCCTTTGGTAAAAAGCTTGTTAAGTTATGTAGAAGACTTTTATGACCTCTTTTTCTTTTCTAGAACTCTTAGCTTTTCACCCCACCATTTCATCTCTATTCCTTTTCAGCTTATTAGGTAGTCTGAGGTAGTTGAGGAAAATTTTCTCCTTGAACACTCTTGTTTTTCTTGAGACTCGAAGGTACCAAATTTTCTCCTCTATAACACTAATTCATGGCCTTGTTATAAGTAAAAGCATTAGATGATGTTGTACTAGGAAAATTTAAAAGCATTCTTCTAGTGTGGGATTTTTGTTAAAGGTATTGGTGGTTATTTTTTGTGAATGTTAATATGATGAATTTTGAAAAGTTGATGTGAATATGGGTTTTTTGCATGGTGATTTTTTTTAGGCTTGAGTTGATTTATGTTTGAAATGGCATTATGATTATATGTTGTCACTAATCATAATTTTTTTTGAAAGGTGGAAGTAATTTTATTTTATTTTGTAAATGTTACTTGGTTTGGAATGGTCAAAATTAGTAGATAGTATGGTTCCTCCTCTATAAGTTATTATAAGAAAAATTTACCATTAAAATTTACAACGTGATCGGGATAGGTTTGAATAAGCTCATCTTTGATAAACTTGTTAAACCTATGAGAATACTTTGGTTGATACATCATATATTCTTTGAATCTAATCTTAGGTTGACTTATAAATTATCACCCTAGGTATATTGACTAGTTTTGAAAATGGATTTGAAATTTTTTTCTTTATGTTATTCTTGGTTTAAAATATAGTGATGGGTGGCATGAACCTAGATTGACTATTTTTTTGATCTTACAGTTTATATACTTTTTTAGTTATTAGAAACTTAATCCTAGAAAAAGATAGAAAGATTTAAAAAACTATGGTTCAAAAGGATAAATTCCACTTTAAGTTTTTAGTAGGGAAGCTCTAATATAACAATGAAAAACATAGAAGGAACACAAAACATATTTAAACTATTTAGGTAGGAGTGTCAATCCCTATGGGCCCATATATATGTTTTCTATTGAATGATGGATAGTTAATAAATGAAATACCATGTACCACCTATGCACTCCTTACCTTATAGGCCATATCCTTACCAAAATTTATCTTTATTTACCCACTCTAAATCAACATTAAGACTAACCTCTTAGGCCTAACTAGTATCTAATCCACCATAAGGAAGGATGGCCACAAATCTTAGAGAAGGATATATATGTGAGCAGGGTAATTCTCAATAATCCACAACGGCATGTGCGGTTCAATCAATGAAAATAAATGTGAAATTATGCAAAATAGTTAGGAGAGGGGTAACCCACCATTTTCATTCACTTAATGCATAATTTTCTTGTGGGATTAATTTGAATGATAATATTACAACATCTAAGAGGTATGTTTTCTTCTTCACACTTGTCTTTATAGTCCATCAAAACACTAGATTTTATCTCATCCACTTGGAACTCAAATCCAAGGAAAGCCTCTTAAAAATAACTTGAGAAGACTTGGTGGTTTTTATTCTCAAGGTCATAGAAACATGTGCGAGGAGAGAATATGTGCTCACTCCTTTAAGCAAGACGTTGATATTTTCATTAACTTGATTAAAATCTAAAAGTATATTTTAATAACATAAATAATTTATTTGATAAGGAAAATAAACAAACACAGTAAATTAAAAAAATATTCTATAAAAAAGAGTCTTCTTAAGGTCATTCTACAAAACTACTAGATTAAAAATATTATGTTTTTTTCTCTTTGGCTTATCAGAAACATAGTTTCTCAGGTTTTTAGTGTTTGGCCAAGGAAGGATGTTGCATTGAAAAAATAGCCAAATTAAAAAAATAGACTATATCATAAGATTATTCATGATTTTTTGATAAATTTTTTTTTGAAAGTTGTCAAATTTTGATTTCATATGTGAAATTTATGATCATCTAAAGGTTCAAGAAGAAATAGATAATTTGAACAATTTTACCTAATACTTAGTGCATGATTTTAAAAAATGGATTGGTGTACTACATTGGGCTTGAAACTAGCTTTCCAATGCTTTCAAGAACTTAAAAATTTGATTGGTTTTGTAAAATTTTGTGTAATATTTTAGTACAAGTGTATTTTTTAAAAACATTAAAGTGATAAAGGTAAGAATTTAAATGTAAAATATATATTATATATACTAAAAACCATATAAAATATCTAGTTAATAGTATAGTAGATTTGAAACCTTTTGCATACTATAAAAAAATCAAAAATTTGAAATGAAAATATAGAGTGTTATATGTTAAAAGGTTTTTTTTTATCCCTTCTAGCATAACCATGGTGTCCATTTTACATAAAGAGGCCTCTAAAACCTATCGACTTCTAAAACCACCTAAAAATATAAAAGAAATATAAAAAATTGAAACTATAAAAACTTCTACATAAAAAATGAGTTAGTGAGTTAGCATGTTGACTCATGTTTATCAAAATGTAAGCATAAAATTTTAAAAAAGAAAAATAACAATTTGATAGAAGAAACAAACTAACACAAAAAATAAAGTCCTATTTATCAATTTCATTGCAAATGTCAAGATCAAGATTACTATAGAAACTTTTTCAATAATGAATTTGGATGCAACTCAATATCATAACATTCTAGATTCATAATCAATTTTAACAAATTAAAATTTCTATAGAAAATTGTGTAAAGACTTGACTGATAAAAATGATACGAAAAAAAAATTGTTAAAGATTTTCATAAAAATTAAATGGAAGATGAGGATAAGATGAAATACTAGGAATTAACTTAACTAACTATAGAGTCAACTCGAGAAGGTGGAGAAGACAACACAACTAAAATTGAAAATTTGTCATTTGGAGCTCCTAGGAGTATAATAATTAAATATTTACATTTTCTAATGGATAAATGAGAAGAATACATTTCTAATTTGAACACAATGTTATGGTGATATGAGAAATGAAAATTTTATTATTTATTAAAATGGATAAATAACTCTCATAAATTAAATAATAAAATATTATTTAATTAATGCATAATGAATAATAGAAAAATAATAATTAATGATTAGTGAGAAATAATGTAATAAATGATAAATGGGAAAAATGGTAAATTATAATTAATTAAGTTTTTGAGTTATTATTTGTAAATTATTAATAAATGGTAGATAATTTATAAATGATTGTCAATGTTTTGAAGAATATTTTAGTGTCTACAAAAACATAGGCAAATAGGATCTATTTCTAGTTTCAAGACATTTAGAGCTAAGTATATTCCTCCACAATTTATTTTTTAACTTCCAATTAATGTTTCAATTATTACTCCAACAACTATTAACTTTTGAAAGAAAATATCTGAAAAAATATTCTTAAGCAACATAAGAGAAAATTAAATTTAAAACTTGGACCCACTTATTTGGAAATATATTCTTAGTGGAATTATTTATGTGATTACATACAATTATTAAAAAACTAAAATGATAAATGTTAAAGTGAAAACCTAGTTGTAACTCTTATTCTTTATAATTTGTTTTGTTCAATATTAAAAAAAAAAAACATGAACCTACATACTTATATAAAAAAATAATACTATTAATTCAATAATCATTTTGTTAGGACCTTACATTCAATAAACTTTAGTTATTCTTTAAAAGATATTTATTGAGGTGTAAAATTAAGTTTTGTAAATTTTTTAGTCTAAATATTTAGAAACATATTCTTAACCAGCGTTAATAAAAGTTGTACTATAAAGTTGAGTCACTGGCCTACCTGCTTTTATGCTTGCTAAAGAAGAACCTTGTCTAAACAGCGAGGAGAATGCATATTTGAGTGTATTTATTAATTAATTGAAAATCAAAATAGAACGCGTATTTGATTGAATTTGGGTCATTGGCCTACCTGCTTTTATGCTTGCTAAAGAAGAACCCTGTATAAGCAGTGAGGAAAATGCATATTTGATTGTATTTATTAATTAATTGAGAATCAAAATAAACACCTTTTTTATTAAACTTGGGTCACTGGCCTACCTGCTTTTATGCTTGCTAAATAAGAACTGTATTGTCTAAGTAGCCAGGAGAATGCACATTTGAATGTATTTATTAACTAATTGAAACTCAGAATAAAAAGCATTCTTTTAATTTTCAATTAATTAATAAATACATAGACATCCTGAAGAAAAACAGTCTAACTTGATAAATCTCATTGGGTGCTACTTACTTTTTCTTTTTCTGGTCTCGTTTGTCTACCCTCACAATTGGGAAAAATAAGTACATCCTTTACGTTATACGGTCATATGGCTTCTGCTACAATGTACAGCCAAAATAGAACAAATAAGCCATTCTATTTTTAAAGAATAATGTTCAGCCAAGATTTTTGCTCAATTAGTTTTCAAGTAATTCCTTATTCTATTACTTTAAATCTATTCGAACTACTTTCTTGTACAAAGAAAATTGTAATTCAAATTTTAGGTTTAAGTAGTTTCAAAGCAATTCTTTATTTTATTAGTTTAAATAGATCTGAACCTATTTGTTGGAAGCATCATAGTGGGCTTGGGCGTAAGTTTGTTAATCATGGACAGTGGTGAGCTTGCAAGAATATCAGTTTTGCTGGCTGTAGTACTTTTATTTACATACTTCATCATAGTGGATGTATGGAAAGCATACACGAGGAAAGCGCATTGGGTTCCTTCCCATTATCTTGTGCTCAGTGCTCTAATCATCCAGCTGCTTGACATACTGACCAGCCAGACTGCTTTGTCGAAGAACGCGTTGAATAAATCGGGTGATGTGCTGAAGCATGACTTGTGGATGATCCATAGTAGCCGAGTTATGCTGTGCGTGGTGATGGCATACTTGCTGCCAAGCATGGCTGCCAGGGGCTCCATAGAGTTCTGGGGAAAATTGACCGCTTTGGGAATTACAATTGTCTTTCAAATGACCTCTGAATTGTACAGAGTCTGTCTCCAGGAAAAAGCTGGCACTGTGATATGGTCTGGAAAGAAGGTTTCGAGTGAGCATGCCTTCGTTGGATCGGCAATCATAATAACCTTTTCTTTCATGTTACTCCTCTTCCTCGTGGGCTGCGCCCACTTCGCCAGCCTAGGTATCCAGGTCGGTTATCAAATTTGAAATTTGAAGGTATATTCATATAGTTTTTTGTTTCAATAGCCATTAATTAATTCTTATTCCTTGTCTCTGCTAGAAAAGAAAAGTCATTTGCTATACTATTTATTCTATGATACGAGATTCGATCTAAGGAAATTAAGTATTCAATTTAAATTTCAGTTCTGAATCATATTTTTTATTTGTGGTATCTATTATTATAGGTTTGTCTAGAGATATTTCAAATGTTTAATTGGGTAGAGTAAAATTTTTCGATTGAAATTGTGTGCATAGATATGAGCTACTATCTATTAGGTAGCTTCCCTCCTTGTTCTTTTATTGAACTTGATATATGTTGTTAGTGCATTTTATTGGCATACGGCAAATTCACCGCCATGAAAAATTCAAGGATGGATCATCAAGTAAAATTCACCGCCAGCAATTTACTATCACAGAAAATTCGCATTAATATTTTTAATAAGATCAAAGTTTTCAAAATATATATTAAAAAATATTAATGTGGTTTATTTTCTACCATGGTGAATTGCTCGCAGTGAATTTTGGTGAATTTTCCGTTGGTGTTTTCCATATCGGTGAATTGCTGATGGTGAATTTTCCTAGAGCCCATTTTATTATTCCATTAAGA
Organism: Sequoia sempervirens; assembly: GCA_007258455.2. Lineage (NCBI taxonomy): Eukaryota > Viridiplantae > Streptophyta > Pinopsida > Cupressales > Cupressaceae > Sequoia > Sequoia sempervirens. Next base: position 3,317 of record VDFB02222070.1, on the reverse strand, counting down.
TAATTAGAAATCAGACTAAAACTATAGAAATATTCAATAGTTATATTCTCTACTATTCCCATCACTCTATTCATATATGTTGCAAGCTTGTCCATCTATCTCAATTTTCCTACCCCTCATTAAAAAAATTTAAAAAAATGAAAAGTATAAGCTCTTTCCTACCATCTAAAAACATTGTTGACTACCAGAGTAGATAAATTTCTATGGATACTTACAGTTTCTACATAAGAAAACATGTTCAATCCTTTCCTTGAATAGAATGGAAACTAGGAGAAAAATAAAAAGACTTGATGAGCCAAGTACTATCTTTCTTCATCAATCTATAACAAATATACAAAGAGTTGTGTCAATAACATTGATTTTAACAGATTTTGAGGAAAGTGGAAAAGCTTTTTTATTTCAATCTTGTTCATCTAATTGTATACTGATGGGATTGTAGTAAATTATAATATTTTTTCCATCAAAATTTTAAAGTGTATACATTGTATTCATGTCAAATTCAAATTTGTGTCAAATTATTACATGACATATTGAGAACTAAAAATCTCTAGAAAATATGAAAATAACTACTATTTTTAATCGAATCCAACGTTCTAGAGGCAGAAAGTAGTGAGATAAAAGATTCTAAAGTTGTATACCTAAAGCAAGCCTTCCAATAGACTATACATAATAAACAAACTATATATTGAAGAATGCATATTATCATCTACTTTTCTCTACACTACGGTGTGTGGCATCCTCAATTCATAGCATTTGAAACTATTCAAGCATTAACTTTAATTAGTGTTAAAACTAAAATGATAACAAGCATTTTTTTTTTCCCTTTTCTTGTGGCCACATGTTTGAGTTCATCCTATTAATACCTTGCACGCTACACAACGAAAATGGTATGCATCTCTTGTGTTGGATGTGGCATTCTAATTATTTGAGAACTCCTGACCACTTAGGGTAGGTCTATTTCTAAAGAAAATATATGTTTCCTATGTGTCATGCAATAGCTTCAGTTGCATTGCACTATGTTTAATGCAAAAAATTCTTTGTCTAATATTTTTTTTATATAAATGTGACGAGAGTAAAAATTGAGAATAGAAATAGTATTAGAAATGGAACTATTTGTACTATTTTTTATTCATGTAGTTTTTTCTCTCATTCATTATAAAACATGAAAGAGAACTTTAATTTTAACTTCACTCAAAATTTCTATATAGACACAATCATTTTTCCTTCTTTCCTAAATGAAGAAAGAAACATCTCAAAGAGGAAACAATTGTAAATGAGTGTCTTCAACCCCATTTTAATACATATTTTAAATTTGTTAAAATAAAATACATTAGAAAGTAAATCAAATATTTTAGCTGGCATAACGTTCAACCAAAATTATTGTCAAAAAGTGGGTCTTCAAAAAAAAAAGGCAACACGGTTTCCTTTATATCTCAATCTTTGACTCCTTTTTCAAGTTTGTTAGTAGATTTAGATTCAAACCTCTATGATTGTTGTTTTGGTTGTCTTTTTACTATGAGTTTGTTGTTTGTTTCTTGGTGAGTCTTTTTAGTTTTAAGACTTGTTTCTTTGTAGTTTCTAGTGTCATATTACTTTTATTCTTTCTTGTTGTACAAGCTTTCAAAATCCTTTTTAAAACCTTATCATATTCTTAACTTATAAAAAACACTTATCTAATAAGAACAAAACTACATGATAGACAAATCTAATAATAATTCACAATTCTGATATTTTATATTTTTAAAGTGTAGTCTAAAGCTTATTGATCGTTAAGAAAAGGGTAACCTACATGAAGTATAAGTTCATATTTATATTACATAGTGCAACATTTTCTAATAGAAAAGACTAAGCTAATAGTTTTGTGGGCTTGAAAACCTAGTGCTAATGTCCCTTATGCTTATATGTCAATCTTTGACTCCTTTTTTGAGTTTGTTAGTGAAGTTTAGATTCAAACCTCTATGTTTGTTGTTTTGGTTGTCTTTTTACTATGAGTTTGTTGTTTGTTTCTTGGTAAGTCTTTTTAACTTTAAGACTTATTTCTTTGTAGTTTCTAGTATTATATTACTTTTATTCTTTCTTGTTGTACAAGCTTTCAAAATCCCTTTTAAAACTTATCATATTCTTAACTTATTGATACAAAAAATGTCAACTTTACATTGTTTTGCCACGGCGTTCATAGCAATCTGCGCAACACCCCCGTACAAACATTGCTTATATGCATAAATCCGAGACACGGCTAACTCAAAACCTCCCACCATAGCTGTGAAGATAAACCATACTATAAACTTACCAAAAAACTTGACACGAGCCATATATTACGACAACATCACAAAGCATCAAAAAGGACCCATGCATCACTTCATGGCGTTTCACGAAATCAATGCGAACACAATTCAGGAACCCACCATCGTTAGCAGAAAGTAGAACCAGCGACCAAAAGGAAACTAAGCACCATACCACCATTAGTCTATCTCCACACCCTTTGCTAGAAGATACTCACGAAAATGGCCTCTCCAATCAACCTCGTTCGCCGACTCCAGATACAGATGATGCTTCAGAAAAATAACACCACACTAGGCCCGAGGTCAGACGAGAGGCCAGTTAACCAAAGGTCTACACGCCAAAACCCTATAAAAGTGACTCAGTGTAATCCTGTGCTCAAAGAATACAATCGGGGAAGAGGAAGCGTGGGAGCTGAAAATAATGGAGGGGAAAATAATTTCTGCAGTTGCAGGAGAGGAAGAAGGCATCAACATATCAAGGAAGCGTAGTATATCTAAGCTGAATGAACATGTCTTTGAACGCATATTTGCGAAGGTTCCATTAATATCTATCTGCCACTCTCGCATGGTTTGCAAAGAATGGAATGCTATTTTGTCAGCGCTTAGCTTTCTGTCTTCATTGCCCAGCAAAAATCCATGGCTTCTCATATGCTGTGAAGATGATAGTATGGCCTACTGCTTTTCTGCTAAAAAATGGAGGGCTGTCTCTTTATCTTTCCTTCCAGCTCCTGTGCGAAACGATATCACAAAGTACATGTTACCCAGTACAGCGCCTCTTGGGTTGTTGCCTTTTCTAAGAAACCAAAAATTATGTATTTGCAATCCGCTTATGAGAATTTATTCAAATATGAAAATAAACGATACTGGCGATTATATCTTTATCGTGCAAGGGAGAAATGGAGAACCCTATTTTATAATGACGGGGGATTCGTGCTGTCAATTTTTTTCCTTCCGAATCTACCATTATTGTCAAGATTTATGGAGGATTAAATCCAATAATAACACACAATTTTAATATTTTATATTTTCAAAGTA
>VDFB02222069.1:0-13644 GCA_007258455.2 Sequoia sempervirens | reverse complement strand
TAATTTCTCATCAAAGCATTTTTAAAAATACTACAAACAAGTTCACCATGCTACGTTCCCACAAAATCTGCTATGTTATGTTTTTTTGAAAAAATTAGCACCAAATTTTGTGGATACCTCCTTTGAACCCCTTAATCTCAACCATTTTCAAAATAAATTAGTAGTTTCAAAAGTAGACTTAGAGCACTTAAATCCTTGTTTTTGTTCCATCTCAAAATTTTGAGTGTAGCTATCCTCAATTTCATGTCCAAGGTTAGTATTTCCTAATTTCAGAAGAAAAAAAAGTGACCACTTAAGCCCCCCTTTTGGGAACCATCTTGGTGAACTTACCCATTACTTAATTATAAAATCAATTATAGTACCTTTTCTCTCATAACATCATTATATAATCACAATGCATTTTAAATTACCCTCGTATATAAATATATTTAATATATATATATTAAATATATAATATATATAAAAAAACACAAGAAAATATAACTATATATATGTATATATATAATATATATTCTAAATAATATATATATCATATATATCATATATATATATTATATATGTTATACAAACAAAATCAAATTCTATAGAATCCGAGCGAACCATATATGGTACTGGTGCTATTCATAGCCGGACCTCCTAAGGAGGCACGACTGTGTGGGTAGTTTGTATGTTGCCTCCATAGCCATCCCCCTTAAGGGTGGCTCTGGGGTAGCCCTCGCGCCCTGAACATAACTTCTTTCTTTTTAACAAAAATATAATGATTTAATATATATCACCATACAGACGATTTCATAGTCCCATAAAAACATAAAATAAAATTCTATAGATAATTTTCACAACTCAGTGCTATTTATGAAATTCACAAATATATATATATATATATAACTTAACAAAAGATTGTTTTAGATCTATATATATTTTTTGAACAAGAAATTTTCTACAGAATAATAATTCAGTTTCCACAAGAAGAAGTTTTCTACAGGAAAATCAAAGATTTTCATTTACCCAGACAATTAAAAGGAATTGGGGAAACCAAAACAAAATGATGATTTTCTATAGAGATCTATAATTTCCTTTGGTATCAATCTATTTCAAATGATCAATTTACACAGAGGGTCTAAATTGTTTTCTATAGAGGTTCAATTTTCAAGGCAATCTTTTAAAAACAAAAGCTTCTACAATAATGAAAACCTCTTCTAATATTTTCCAATTTGCATTACAATAATTAAATAACTCTTTCAAAACAAAATTCACAAAAACAATTAAGGAACCTATTCCAGAAGAATTGTTGCGCCGAGGATTGATGTCGAGCTTCTATGTAATCTTCAATTTTCCAAGATTGCCAAAGCTTCCTCTAGAAGAATTGCCACTTCCTAGAGAACATAAACAATCCACAACCAAGAATATAACAAACTAGATTCCTAAAATTATCAGAAAGCTTCTAAGATCTATAATTTCTTCAAACCACAGAACAAATATTTTATTTTCCAAAAACCTCTGTTCTCTTTTTCCCGTGAAAATAACTTCCTCTTTTTTCACCCATTTCAATCGATTTCTCTGTAAATCAATTTTAAGACAATAAGAAAACAAATCCTTCTAACTTCCAATTCACACAACAAATATCTCTCCTTTAACAAACCAAGATATTTCTAAGATCTTTTCCCAAATATGCATTTAAAATTAAAAACAATTTATTTAATCCAATTTACAATTAAATAACTTTATTATTTTAATTCCCAATTAATTTAATAATTAAAATTACTTAATAATATAAATTAAATTAAATTAATTAATTTATAATAAAATATCCATATTAATTAAATACTTAATCACAACATATAATTTAATCCATACAATCTAAACTTGCACGATAAATAAAATACCAAGACCAACATGGATAAGGAACATGACCAACATACAAACTGAAGACACACTGTACTAGGGTAAAGGTTTGACTAGGTAGCCCGTTACTATCTCCCAATCATTATTGTTGAGTAGTGGACATGCTCAGACTTGTGAAACTAGGTGACACTGTTGTCTTGTACCTCCAAACCTATAAAAAAAGTAAAAGTTGTACATGTGTATAGATAATAATTCATACACACCGTGAAGAGAGAATTGTAGAAATCACAGGGCACTCGCAAGCAAGTGATGCAATACCGTTATCTTCACCAAGACAATGTCACATCAACTGACGAGATAATATTTCAATTAAACTACCATAAGCATATATAGCAATGTCATCACAATTAAGCATCTATGCAAACATAAAGCATATTAAACATAATCATCATGCATATAATGTATCATCACATCCATATAGTCTATCATCGCCCCACTGTCAGCGATAGAACAACCATAACATAAAATAAGGTACAACAAAGTATCTAAGCTATCAAGAAAAACATAACAGAACAGAACAAAGGGGTGTCACACTATGAGCTCAATAGTTTACATCAAATTAATAAGAACACTCACAACTATTATCCAATAGAACAATAAATGAAATAACACTAATATTTTGAGATAAATTTGAAGAAAAATGTACATTAGAAAATCTACTCAAGTTATTTTAATTCATAGATTTATTTGTTACCAACTAATAAAACCTAACAGATGTGTTAGTACTCTTTCATTTGATAGCAACTAATAATGCTGCCTGGAAAACAAATGAATATATTTGAAATTAATATCTTCATTTATTGAAAGTTGTGATTCAAATGTCATGGGGCCTTTTTCCAAAGTTATATCCCCATATAAATGACCAATTGGAAATTAAAAGGTGGATAGATGTTAGAATACCCACTTTACCTTTAATTAAAATGTAGAAAAAATTAGCAGTTATTTGTAAATAAATTTTTTAAGGGAGTCAAAAGTAAAGACCATTTTTAAAAGGGGAGAATTAATTGTATTTATTAAATAAATAGTTGGTAAGCCAAACATTATGAATAGTGACTAAAAGCCCTCTATAGAAGAAATTTATAAATCAATGAGGCTTGGAAATGGAACAAATTAGATCACCCAAGGAAGATGGTATTATTAGGGGTAAACTCTTTTGACTGGAGCTATGAACTGGGTAGAAGAAACCACTAGAAACAACCAAACCTGTGAGCACAATGGCCCAACGAAGGCACAAAGCCTGCAAGCACTTTGGCCCAGCAAGGGTTTGAAACCTGGTGGCCGTCACTACAACCAAGTGACTTGATCACTGAATCACTCCTTTATCGACAAGGAAGATGGTGGATAGGAAAACGACCAACATTTAAAAAGGGGCACAAGAGACTGTCTAACTTGAGGTAAAAAATACACCTAAGACTGTCCTGGCCAAGGCTATCATGTATGAGAAAATATGTTTATTGAAACTTATTCCTACTTGAGTGTAGCCATAGCTTAAGGGACCTACTCAGAGATTCTTCTGAGGGTGAAAATAGGTGTTTGAAAGAATTATTGGATATGTACTTGAATTAAACATAGGTTTTTCACCGAAAATCAAGCTCTTTGTTCTGCACATGTGGAAAAATAGCAGATTATCAATTTTTTTTAAATATGAGTGCACCAGATATTGAATTCCTTGATCCAACAAAAAAAATTGAATTGAATCGTTACATACAAAAAAAGTTATGTTGTATACAGTCTGCCTATGTCTGAATTGTAATTGGTTTGACTTTGAAACTTGATTAAGGAAAAAATATTCAATAAAACACTATGAAACCAATTGGAAGCATTATATATTGTAGTTACAAATTTAAATTCAAAATAATTATAATTTTATCCTTCATGGAAAAAAAAGTTATGTTATATACGGTGTGTGTCACTCCTTAAAAATGGTGTTTACTAAAAAAACTAGTTTTTGAAGGAGATGGAAAAAGAATTGCAATCTGATTCCAATTTTTTTGAAACAAATACATTTAGAATCTACAGACAAAATGTCACAAATCACTAGTTTGCATCATCTCCAAATTCCTCACGTTTTAGCTGCTATAGGTGCCTGAAAGTGAAGATTTAGTTAGAAAAAAATAAATCAATGTCCAATTTGGCCAAAAATTGTAAACCAGTATTTGGGATCACTCGTACACATGATGGGATTTTTGTCCCTCCCATCAATTGTATCACCTTGTCAGTCCTAGTTGGGCCCAAGAATGTGAATGCACTCTTTGACATCATTTTGAGGTTTGAACTGTTCAGAGTGAAACTAGGAATTCCCTAGTTGGTTTCCATGAATGTAGTTCCCTCAATAATTCATAAGTGCTTGAAGTTTTCCCATGAGGGTTCTATGCATGCAGTCCATGACACTGATTATAAATCGATGATTGTGCATGGGGGCTACTCACCGGATCACTTTTGGTAATGCCCCCGTTGGTCCGCTCCCTCCTAGGATAGACCTGTTGTATCAAACTTATGTGAAATACAAGAGTTGGGTTATAACACCAAAGGTGAGATACCCTCCTCTTCCCTATGTCATTTCACATAAAGCTTGCATGAAATTGGAACCTGAGGTCACCTTCGCCGCTTGAAAAAGGGAAGAGGAGAAGTTTGCTTAGGGGTCTTCCTCTTATTCTTCCACTATCCCACCTATCGTTTCCTCTTGCCTTGTTGCGTCACCATCGAATTTTGCTCCTATGTGCTTGCTAGGGAGTCCAATGGTGCCCACTTGGAAAAATCCCAAGCATCTAACATTTGAACTTCCTGTCTTACCCACCGTGCCTCATCCCATTTTTTATGGTAAGGGGAAGAGTCCTCATGGAGCATCTTCTATGTCTCGGCCTCCATGACCTCCTACTGCTCCTACCTCCAAGGTAGTGAATGGAAAGAGGCCCACCATTGAGGCGCTTGAGCTTGCTCCTCCCACTATTGTTGCATCCTATTCTCCATCTCTTCCTCCTGTTCCCATCCAAGAGTCCCTCCTTCCATCAAAAATGACTATGATGTATACTCTAATGGTTGAATAGGAGTCTTCCATCCCTTTTCAGGCTGCTGCCTCTAGCTCTTGGAGTTGTAGAAACCTCCTTACATGCGAGCACAAGCATTGGAGGAAGGCTCTGGCCACTAAACAAGTTTCCTTGCAGAAGAAGGAAGGGGAGCCAATAGCTCCTACTTCAGAATCTTCTATCGTGTCCTCCTCTTCCGCTCTTTCTACTTCAGTTGCCTCCACCTCAATCTTCCTCCCAGCTCGCCTGCGAGCATGAATGATCCTCACCTAAAGAGGTTGTAGGTATTCATTGCTCCTTTGGTTGAGCCTCCCCTTCTAATGTCCCTTATGGACATCTTACCCTTTTCAAAACCCATAGACATGCTGAACACCTCGGTGGTGTCCATTGTAGTTTTCTCCTCTTCCTCTACACCCTCCACCTCATCTATGGGGATCTCACATCCCTCGATGAAGCGAAAGATGGAAGATGACCCTGCTTGCAATGAGGGTTGGAAGAAGGGTTTTTCTTCTTCGGAGTGTGGTTCTGCATTGGCTTGCACCATCCTCGTGACAAAGGAAGCCCCAGTGTTCCTAGATTTTGTCACTGCTCCCGAATCTTTTGGTGAGGCTAGCAGTGGATCTCGGGTGCCACCTCCATTGCTCACTGATTTGATGCATGAAACTTCGATAAAGTGCATGTTGAACTCCTGAGATCAGCGTCCTAACCCTATCAACGATTTTCGAGATCACCGATGTTCAATTCCCCACAGAACTGAGTAGAAGACCTCGAGAGGCCTTTCCTTGGCTCTTGCTAGGAGGGTCGAGGGTACCCCCTTTATATTCCCTCGCCACTTTGTAGCTCTTCTCTCAGCTTTCCCCTTATATGATGATCTATAGGGACTAGAGGAATGACAACCTCTTTGATTGATGTGAGGACTAGGGGGTGCCTCTTCATTATCTATAGATTAGATCATGTGTGTTCGCGTTGTGTTGAATCCCCATGTTTGTTTTCTATGTTCTTGGATGACACTTGTCACCCTCGTAGGTGCTTGGATATAGGAGTGTTTTTGTGTCGTCAAAATTCTTCTATTTTTCACATCATTCTTCTCTTTGTTGTGTATTGATTTTTGACAATTGGGGATGATGCAAAGTGTTCGGAGCATTTAGGCTTCCCTTCCATGTCGACCCAATTTTTTTATTTTCAGATTGTCTTCACATGCATTTCTTCATATGGTTTGATATAGTAGGGGGTTTATGACAATTCATTTATATATTATATCTATTTATTTATATTTATGAGTAGCTTCAACTTCCAAAAATATCATATCCCCTACGTCTATTATTGTTCATATCCTTTGTTTTACTTTCTTCTTTATCTTTTCTCTTCTTGCTTGTTTTAGATGTTGTGGTGCTCATGTGTTATCCCTCGTGATGTGTGTGACAACATTAACATTTTATGATCTTTGTCATGTTTTAGGGCCAAACACTCACCTTCATTCTTGTTTTTTTTCTCATTAGATGTCATGTGCCTTTGCATTTACTAATAATCTCATCCTGTTGGGGCTATTATTGTTCTACTTCAATTTTCAAAAGGTGCATTCGGTGGCTAATGAATCTCCTCTTGAAAATCTCTATTTTTCAAAAATTGCATTCTTCAACATGGATTCATACATGGATTTTTCTTTCATCTCGGATTCGTAAGATAGAATTCAGACTTTCCCTTGTGAGGGAACATTCTTTCTTTTGAATTCTCGATGAAATGAATCTTTCAGAAGGATTCCTTGATGCTAGAATCATTGGAGAAAAATATTGTCTCTTTTCAAAAATGTTATCACCTTCGAACTGTGTGTCCCTTGAGTGGACCCCCTCTCTTTTGAAGGGTTCTCAAGGGACCCCTTTGAAGGATCTCCCTTCAATTGTTGACTGTCTACGTGAATGTTTGCTTTTCTGCGTGCGTGGCTTCTTTTTGTTATCTAATATGTTTTGTCTATAGATTAACATGTTGGTTTGCAGGTGCGCCTATGAAGCTGCTTTTCAATCAAATTCTATAGAGCCTCTCACATTGGGCTTCCTTAGGATCGAGCACCCTCTTTGCAAGTTTGAGGACCTGTGAAGCGCTTTCATCTTGCGATATCTATTCATCATTGGATTGCGAGCCTTTGATGCATTTTGTTCAACTCCCTTAAGAACCGAGTACCTATGGAGTCATTTTCCTGCCCTATGCTTTTGAGCATGCCAGATCATGGTCTGCTTCCTTGATGGTTCAGGTATATTTTCTTGGAACTCTTTCGACCTACTTTATTGAACACTGATTGGCACTCGTGATCACTAAAGTGGGGGAAAAATGTATAGGCGTGAATTTTCACCCCCCTTGCAAGTTCCCCTTTTACACCCTTTGTGCCTTAGGAAAATCAAACCTGACAATGTAATTCCGCATCCTCCATCCAAAATCTATCCACTTGGAAAATATCTGTAGTGTCGGTGGGAAAATTTCTTTCAAGGACACGTGCACAATGTGTAGACGTCTACGCGATGTGCTGCCATCCTGATATGATTCTTGCATTTGGAATCTATAGAGGCATTACATTCTCCATTGGGGTCGAAGCATAACATATTTGCACCTGCCAGTCGACCTTTGAACGACTCTTTCCCTCCAAAATTCACCTAAAAAATGACTATTCTCTCTTCTCATGGAGGCTTCTTCACATTCTTGACAATCCTCATGCTTTTACACAACTCTTGAGCATATTCTTGCAACTTCTTGGCTACTTGCTGCACTATCAACTTTACCATTCCAACATCACAACATTTTTCACATCTACCACATAATCTACAACTTGATGTCTTGGGAGATTTCCTTCGGTGTTGCGGCGGCCATGTCAATTTTTGCCACCATTGTAAGCTTACATTCCTCTCTCATTCACCTTGAGTGCCTTTGGTCGAGGGTGGTATTATTCATTTACTATTGCATTATTTTTGGATTCAAGTAGCATAGTGCTCTTCGTAGTATTTGATATTCTCTCTTTCCATACTTTATCACATTTCTATTTCTCTATCGATCTAAGAACTGATAGACCAAGACCCACCAATCCAAAAATAAGAAAATAGGAACTTGTCAAGCCTCTTAGCAATACAATCCTCACCAAATCTCCTATTTTTCCAAGTATACTGACCATTGCTTGGATTAATATCTATTAGATTTAAGGCATAAATATTATCTCGAAGATGAAAAGAAGAAGGCTCCAACCTCTAAACTTCCTCCTTGTCTTCCAGATTAGTAATAGCATTAAAATTGCCAACAATAATCCAAGGGAAAAGAGGAGCAAAGCTCCGAATAAACCTAATATGAGACCAAAAGGCACTGCTTACCAAGCAAATATGTAGGAGCATAAATATTGGAAAGAAGAACAATTTCCCCCCATCTCCAAGCTTGAAGCAACCACAAAAATAGAATACTTACAAGACATCCACCAAATACGAAAAATCCTCAATGGATTCGAAAAGCATGCCAAACCCCCATGCATTACCTTGGGCTCTAATGCACTGGCATTGGCCATGCCACCAAAGTTTAGACCCCAAACCACACATACTTTCTACAAAAAGCTTAGTTTCCTGAAGGAAAAGAACATTAGGAGAATGACTTCACACCAAATCACAAAAAACTTTTTGTTGAGGGCCACTGTTGAAGCCCCTAACATTCCATGAGAGAATAATCACTTCTAAGAACATGAAAAATAGGAATCAAGAGTTTTAACAGATCCCAACTCCACCAATGTCTCCCTTGTCATCTTGATTTTCTCCAAATCCTTCTTTCTCCTATCTTTGAAGGGTTTCTTAGGAGCCCCTTTCTTAGGATTTTTTTTTGAAGCCCTAAAGGAGGAGAAGCCTTATTTCCTTTATCCACTTTAGAAACCACCTTCTCCACAACATGAGAACTCTTTGCTTCAATCTTTTCCAAAGCTATAGGAGCTATAGGAACAACATAGTCCAAAAGGCCAAGATTCGTATCCAATTGAGCAAGAGATAAGCCACCATCCTGAGTGCATTGAAGATATTTAGAAGAAGGAACCTCTTGAACAACCTCCAAGACATTCTTATCTAGGGCCATCATACCAGGATTCACCTCCTACTGGATTAAATCACCCAACACATCAAAGCGATTAATTTTTTCCCATTCCTCTCTCTCCTTGAAGGTTCTTTAGCCCACTGTTTCTGTTATGGAGCTTAATAGGAATAAATCCCTTTTTATCCAACCCATCACCCAAAATATGAGCCTTGTCTTTGTCCTCCTTAGAAGGCTTACTAGAGGGCTAAGAAGGCTGGGAATTAGAAGAGAACTTAAGAAATCTTTGCTATGAATGTCCATATTCATGGCACAACTGACATCAAAAAGGAAGAGTCTGATAGTCAAGCTATTGCACCCAAGAAGATGAACCCTTCCGAATTTCCAACGAATCTGGAAGAGGGCTACTCAAATCTATTTCAACAAAAATGTGAGCAAAAGTCATTACCTTTCGATCTTGCGTTTATTGAGAAGGACCCATCAGTTTTCCAAGCAACAAAGCCACCATATGCAAGATGTCATTCCGCTAAAATTCAATTGGAAACCAAGGGAGGCAAATCCCCACAGGAACATGGTTTGGGAGCTCCTTCGAAAGATTAAAACCAATGTGTCACGACTTGATGAATAATCTAATCTGATTGTGAAAATAAGGCCCTCCTTCCAAAACTCTATGATGATCAACCATGCAATTAAAAATGACTATAAAAAAACTATTGGCAAACAACATCACCTTCATTTCCCCCTTAGGGTTCCATGTCTGCCTAGCCCATGAATCCAAAAATAAAAGAGAAACCCACATTCCCATGAATTTACAAATTAAAGCATGATTCAAAAAATATGCCACATCCTTAACAATTGATTTTGGCTGAATCACTAAAATAATACCATCGTGGCTCCTCTCTAGACATCCATTGGTCTTTTGGATGGGAGGGCCTCCAAACGAAGCCATCCCATCAACCCTCGATGCCTTCTTCATAAAAATATTAGCGGTTGCAAAATTTGACGAAGACAAGCTATTTGTACCCAATGATGCTCGGTAATCCATGATTAGAATAAAGCTGAACGCTCCACCAAACATCAACAACAACAAAAAAGGACCAAGGATCTGCTCCTTATATCTCCCAAAAGCCAACGCTAAGCTCAGACACCAAACACTAGGAAAAAAACACAGAAAAAAAAACCCCCACTCTCCCATACATTGCAAAAGCGCACCCCACACTTAAACGCCTCCCTAAACACCGATCTGAAGGCCACATAGACATGCAAGGAGGGGCGACCCTCATGCAGGCCGCGCTACAGGTCGCGGGCCTGCAGATAGACCGCTCGCACTAAAACCAACGTCATCCAATCATTTACCTTCCCTCCATTAAAATTATATTCAATGCAATTATCCTTCACCCCATCTTTGTATTAACATTTTTCTATGCATTTGCCTTACTTATACATTTGTTAAATGAATACATGCACATACTTTCATATATCTTATTTTCATGATGATTTGACATCTTTTTATGCCTAAGATCATTATAGGGATCATATGGTCAATGCCACAATCATGGACTTGACCCTTTCAAATTTAAAAATTTTGAATTCAAATTTAGTCAACTTTTGCCTATATTCTTCTTGCCTAGGGTCTCAATTAAACAAAAAATTGTATAGTGTATTGCTATGTTCTTGTATTTAAAGAGATTTAATGCATTCACTTTAGACATCTCCTGATCATTGAAAAATCAATGAATCACTTGTGTATCATTTGTATTAGAACACTTTAATTGATGAAATGAAAAAAAGTTACACCCACACAATTATTTTAGGAACATATACATGATTAGCTTGAGTATTTTTCTTATTGTTGTACACGCATTCAACCAAGGAGAATGTGTCCTATATTGACACAACAATAATCCTTCTAAAGTATATCTAGATATCACTAGCCCTCAAATTAGTGGAAACAAGATGAATGAACATCAATCAAACAAGTTAAAGAACACAAAAAAACAATTACATGAAGTATAGTCTAAATGTAGAGGATAAATTCATGATCACAAACTTTGTCTAAATGACCAAACTAGATTACAGACAAAATACAAGATCAATATAAAATCTAAAACATTCATCTAAAAAAATATTTTTCAAAAATATTTTTCAAAAATAAAAATAAAAAATATTTCAAAATCTTCATAAAACATATATTATTCAATCATAAAACTAAATACTTCCCATTTACTTTCTTAAAAGATCAAATTATAAAATTTACTATATGCCTTTATACCTTTTCAAGTATATACATATATATGTATTGTGTTATTAAAGATGGAGCAACTTTATTTACTACTATAAAAAGCCCTTATGTAAGCTATATCATGGTGATATGACATTATATCTGCTATTTGTAGAACTCTAACTGGTTGGGGGTAGTTGCTTCACCAATCATCTCATTGCACGAATAATAAAGCCAACAGCACCACAAACAAGAGCAGATATTTTAAGGGGAGTCATTCTGACACTTGTTTCGCCCTCAAGTGATAAAAATTGCCCAGTCCTGCAGAAGAAAGCGAACTTCTCACAGTTACACGGATCATCGGAACCTCCAAACCCGTACTGACACAGGTGTATTGCCCGACGAATTCCCTCTACCGGGGACTCTGAAGGCGTAGGCGTGCTGGCTCCTTTCACTCCGTAAACTCCATATTCATATCGATAGATATCTCCTCCCAGCCGAAAGCATTCTAAGCAGGATTGCACTACTCCGTTTCCCAACTGGAACCCGCATTCCCCGCACGGAACAAGTGGTGGGCTTGCAGAAGATTTGCGTTGTAAGGAAAAATGTATCACTTGATTCTCCGCAACATAAATTCCTGTATGCCCAAAAAAAAGTCATAAGAATCATTCGACGTTTTGATTTGTTTAGACGATTTATTTGAAATCAGATTAACTTCTTTAATAAGATCTAAGTACGATTTCAGATGAACCATCTAAATAAATCAAAAGAATAATATAATTTTTTTTGCATTTAACTGTGTATTCTTTTTTTCAATTCATATTTTGAATCACACTCAATAATTCATCATCAAGAAAAGAGGATGATTTCAGATAAACTATCTAAACAAGTCAAAACTTAAAACATGTACCGTGATGATCGTGGTCATGGCCCCTCCGACTCCTCTGAGTGAAAATATGATCTCCAGGTACGATTTGACTTTGCTCAGCTTTTCCACTTTTTGTAGTGGGGCGTTGATCTGCTGTGTTAGATGATAGAGTTTTATAATGAAAAAAATCCTTTGCTTAATCACTAAGGCGAGAAACTATTTCTACAAAATTAAAAAGAACTTTTCTATTAGTCTATTCACACATCCAATTCGATCGGAAAATATGCTTGCACATAATCTCTATGATTCAGATTTTATTATTATTCAAAGGAAATTGAGTGACCAGATAAATTATATTTCTATGTCAATACGATCATGGTCCTTACGAATTTCAAGGTAAATTATATGTTACAACACTCAGTACCAATTTTCTCATTCGGGATCAGTCAAATCTTAGACAAGAGTGTAGCTGCTTAGCGTAAATTCAACTTTGATGAAATATGTAGGCTATTCCTAGCATCTCAAGTGTAGGTTGATAATGAATTAATTCTTAGATTTTTTAATTTGTGTCATTTACTAATCTATTATGCTCATTCTTATGCTCTTATCCCTTATCTTATCTTTTTATTAACATATTTCTACGAATTTACTTTACTCATACATGCACATACTTCCATACATCTCACTCCCATGGTGATTTAACCTCTTTTTTATGCCTAGGACCATTTCAATAATCATATTGTTGACCCCACAATCATGGAATTGAACCTTTAAATTTAAAAGTTTTATATTTAAACATAGTTGACTCTTTCTTGTACTATTCTTTAGTGAGGCCAAGTAAATGCAAATTTATATAATTTGTTGTTAGGTTCTCATATTTAAAATATTTCCATTCACTTTAGAAATATCCTAATCATTAAAGAAGCAAGGAATCATTTATGTATCATTTGTATTAAAACACTTTAATTGATGTAGTAATAAGAATCTATATCTACATGATCATTCTAGGAGAATATATATGTATTACTTGAGATTTTTTTTAATATTTTTACTCATTCAATGGGTTGACCTAGGAGAGTGTGTTTTCTGAGTAGAAAAGTAACCCTTCCAAGGTATTTCTAAATATCACTAGCTCTCAAATTAGCATAAAAAACCATAATATGAAGATAAATCATTTAAAAGGTAAATAAAACAATTGCATAGAATAAAGTCTCAATCTAGAGAATAAATTCATTATCACAAACTTTTCCTAGATCAGTGCCAAACTCAACTATATATAGAATACAAGGTCAATGCAAAGTCTAAGACATTTATCCATCAAAAAAATTGTATTTTTAAGATATAAACAAAAATATTCCAAAATCTTCATAAAAATATGCATTGTTCAATCATAGAACTAATTACTCATGTCTAACATTTACTTTCCTAAAATAATTATGACAAATTATAAAATTTACCTATCCAAACTAAAATTATATATAGAGAGATAATATTTTCTTTTACAAATACACATATATATGTATTGTATTATTAAAGATTGCAACAAATTTATTTATTAATATAAAAAATTCTTTAGTATATTT
>VDFB02222065.1:0-14875 GCA_007258455.2 Sequoia sempervirens | reverse complement strand
CTCATCAAAATTATAAATTTTCTTTTTTTAGTTGAGTTAACTCAACTTGTTTAATCTATAAATATGGTCATTGCTTCATCATTTTCATATAATTCCAATCCCAAATATTTTGTCAATTTAATGTTATGCTGCTGAGTGGCATCCGCAAAATCTATTTCAAATTTGTAGTGAGGTTGTTAGAATATAATTAAGAGTTGATTTCATTTCTGTTTTCAAGTCTTTCATTTCTTATTTTTCAATTTCATTGTTTACACAAAGGGAAGATTAACTCTCTTTTCAGTGCCTGAATTCTCTTAGCTGATATTCAAACAAGCTCACAGCTTTTCCTTATGTTGACAACACAATGCTTTAAAACAGAGTATTCTGCTCTTCTCAAATTCTGAATTTCAGCAGCTTAATTCTAGTATCTGCTGATAGAAAAGCCCCAAACCTCCAGCAAAGCTTCTGTTAGCACTATTAAATTTCTGTCTCCTGCCAGATAAACCATACACCTGCTAGACAAATCAAGTTTCCAACTCTGATACCAAATGTTGGTTTATTCAGAGTACAAAACAGGGCATAACAGAGCAGCACAAAACTAGATTGATAAACAGAGCATAACATAAATTGATAGAGAAACACAGCAAAACAGAAGAAACCAATAAATTACTGCAGCAATTGATTAATTAATTAATCATTAAATCTGAGTCAGGAAGCTTTGGGTCAGAAAAATGGCGGTACCCAAAACAGGGCTTCTCTTAATAATAAATAAAACTAGAAGCAACCAAAAAGTATGAAAATATATTTGAGGCAGAGTACAGGTGGTGTTCATTCAAATGTGGCATTTAGTTTCATGAGGCAGTGATCATTTACATATATATTTTGAAAATAATTCTTTGTGTAATAATATAAAATATGCTACATCATACAAAATCTCATCCAGTAGGGCCAATGGTCTGGCGTTTACAGTGGATGGATATATCCTTATTTATTTAAAGGACAAAAGAATGGCTACACAACATCACTAACATAATACTGTGCACACAGCACATAAGACCCAAAAAGAATACAATTCTAATAGACGACCCCCAAAATAGGAGGAAGTCGCTGAAAGACTTCTATGCACTCCACAATACACTCAAGTCCATGTCAGAATATCCAACACAGATATAGAAGAAAGATGTTCAATAAATACTGATCGCTACCATTACTACTGCTAAAGCACTGATAATCGTGGATGGTGTGAAGAGGGCTCCTGCCTTGGATGTTGGCTTCTCACTGGCTGTGGGTGACATACCTCCTACAGAAGTTGTGGGAGGAAGTAAAGATGGTGAATTAGATGAGGGGGACACTGCATTTGGAGTTGCAGGGGAAGAGGAAGGAGAGGTTTCTGTTGCTGGTGGTGCACTAGAACCTGCAAGGGCAGCCATGAAATTATGTTACATGCTCTTTTTGTTATAAAATTTATATTCATATTAGTTGGAAAAGGTAATAGCACAACTTTCACTATATGCAAAATTACCCAGATGTACATGACATTTAAACCAAGCCAAAAAAGAAATATGAACATACCTGTAGTTGGAGAAGCAGCTGGAGCTCCTGCAGCTGTTGACAAACAAGAAAAAACTGTACCGATTACTACTTGTTCTTTAAAAATGAATATACTAATTACTTCCAAGAAACATTAAAGCTTATTTACCATTGCATTGACTGAGAGGTGGAGTAGTGATTTTGCAAGCGCCTGGTAGAGCCAGAGCCCTTGTTTGGTTAATGGGAATGCCCAGCGGATTGGTGGCAGTGAACAGCTGGCACAAGCACACTGCGCTGGTCTGCACTACAGAAGATAAGGCACTGCAGCAGCCCTGTGATGGAGTTGAGTTGGACATATTACTTGTGATATAGCCCGCACAGGGAGACAATGTAGCCAGAGAAGTTGCACACCCTGAAGATTGAGCAGCCACACCACCATACTCTGCAACTCCTGCTATTATCACCACCACAGTCAATGTTACCGAAAGCAATCGTTGAGGGCATACCTTTACACTTGCCATTTATAATCAACTTGAAAGGTACAGAAAGACTACCGAGTGGCTTAGGAAGTTCTGAAATTAAGGATGTAGTAATGGCTTTGTGAGATCCTGATTGGAAGATCAGTAATTTATAAAGTGAACGAATAAAGATTGCGTAACTGGAATTCAAAGTTGTTTGTATACGGAAGAGAAACGTGGCAATCATAGAAAGTTTTAGTTAACCAAACCTAATTATCTCTACCAGTTTTGAATAATTGAAGTACATTCAGCAGAAAATTCGTTGTAAGTGGTCTACCTACACCAATACCTGTTCTTTCTGATTTCTATTTCCCGTAATCTGAATCCCATTTTCTACATGAATCATTAAACAAACGCCTTCTATCAAGAATTTATCTCCCACAAGCGATAACGGACAAGGAAAACGATAGCAGACATTAAAATATTGGATCACCAGCTGACTGCTCATGTAGGTCCAGAGGTTTCCAGGGTAAATAGTCGGCCACAAGGTCTAACATGCAGCCGACCTCCTCTGCTGCACAGTTTTGCGGCGGAGTTACCGTTATAGTTGGTTGCCCCCCTTTACTCAACGGTATTCGTTTCGACAAAATTTCAATGATACTCCGTCGCGACATTTTGGCGGCGGTCGCACATTGTCTTTGTTTAATTTAAACTTTTATTATGTGTAATGGTGAAAATCGTACACCCATGCCTTTCACTTCAATATGGATTCTATTGTATTTTATGGGTCTTGGTTGTTGTTCTAGGTAGTTTAGGTTGTGGGTTCAATTTCTGATTTATTTAGAGTGTGGATGAGGGTCTATTGTATATCACACGAGAGATTATTGGAGGACTCATCTTATAAGGAGCTAAGCTCTAGATTGATAGGTCAAACTCTCAATTCCTTTCGATAAATTAAACAAAAAAACACAACTCTATAAGTGATTTATTATTTAATTTTGTTTATTTTTATTATTATTCATTTTCAAGAATTGATTTTCTTTCTTAGATTTTTATTTTTTACTTTGATTCAAATTTACAAATGTGAAATAGATCTAGATTACTTTTATGTGCTTCAAACTTTTAAAGTTTAAATTTTAAAGTAAACATGAAGCATACACAAAGCAAACATGAAGCATACATGGAGAACCGAAAAGCATACAACAATGACAGTACAGACTATCTAAAATAAAAATACGTGATAATCAACTCTTGAATGCTCTTGAATTTCTAAATCACTTGTAAAATTGCTAGGATACTCGAATACTTGAAATTTCTAGATTGCTTGTTGCTTGTTAGGAGAAATTATGTGAAATAACCTTGTATTTATACCTTTTTATACAAAATTTCTCAAAATAATAACACTACAAGTCAACATCAGATCTAGGAGAATAAAATACCACCAAGAATTTGATTTAAAATAGGTCTTGGTTAAAGTGGGACTCATATTCCACCTTGGGCATATGAGTCCCAGTGTCTTAAACATGAGACATAAACTCCAAGAAGTGTCTTGTTTAAAATGTAATGTTTAAATCAAGCTTTGAGACCTAGGTGGGACCCATACACCCAAGGTGATGTATGAGTCCCAGATCACTAGATCTGGAACACAACCTCAAACATTGAATAATGATTTGTCATTTATTAAATGTCAGGATTATCCTAAGACAAATGCATTTAATTAGGCTTCTGGATGTAAAATAGGACCAAATAAGGCATAAAGAAGCCCAATTTTAACAAGAAGATCCCAAAAAAGTGTGAAAATGTAAAGGAATACATTTTCCTACACTTCACAGGGAATAAATCAAGTTCCTTAGTCTTGAAATTCAAAAAATTAAAAAAATTAAAATATAAAGAAAATGAAAAATTGAAATCTCCTAGTGAAGAACTCTTTAAGGAAAAATTAGATAGAAAAGAAAATGAATAAAAAATGGCGAGTCTACTAATGAAAACATCTTTGAGGTTTCAATAGACAAGGGATTTGACTTGAACCCTTGAAATATATATATCGGTAGGATCAATCAACAATTCTAGCAAAGAAATTACAAAAGATCAATCTAGGTATAAATACTAATCCAAAAATATATTGCAATAGTATGTCAATGGAAGAACAAGTACTTACAATCATTAATAAAGGAGAAAATATCATGGCTTTAATTGCGTCCTTTTTCGATATGCCATAAAATAGTCATCACTACAACTTATTCTTAGCCAAGAACCTTTTGGTTTGCATGTATTATGTCCCAAACAAAGTTCATTCAAAAACTTGTTGTTCCCAACTATTCATTGTTCATGACATGTAAATACCTCTATCATTATACCTTACCATCCAACCTACCTCACATACAACACAAAAATTTTATTCATCATTTATTCTATCTCACCATCTGTAGTGAAACATTATATTGGAGAAGCTTTGAAGATACCTTACTAAGAGACTTTAATTTGAAAGAGGATTTTATCATAGTAAAAGAGGTATAGAGTAGTGTTAGGGATGAAAACACTAGAGGTATTATCTTAGCCACCAAAATCTTCAAAACATGTTTCCATGAGTCAAAATGTCTGGATTAGTTTCAATCATATCAAAATTGTCTTGATCACATCAAAATCATAAGGATAAGAGCTCAATAGTTTCATATTGGTAATCAACATTGTGCACCTAAAGAACTTCTATTCTTAATTTGATGAATATCTCATTTGGGAAAATTACAAAATAAAATTTAAAAAAATAGTAAAGAAAAAAAATTACCCCTTGGTATAAACAATTTCTATGGTGCCTTGAGGTAGTGACAATGTTGAAAACATGACAAATAGACATCATGTTTGACATCCAAAAAAAATGAAAAAATAAAAAAATAAAAAAGAATCATCATCTAATGAAAACTACGTTTGGTGGTGTCTTAGACAAGTACCATGGAGAAAACTAGTTTATAGACACCATGTATAATATATTGGGCTTTGTTTTCTTGTAGTTCCACATTCATTTCCTCATCCTATTTTCATGTCATTTAGTCATGTCTTCCACCCATTCCATTTCATGCCTTATTTTACACTAGGGGTAGGTGACTACATCCTATTTTGGAATAAATTTTGGTTTATGCCTTTTAGCGCACTTAGTGAATAGAATACCTTCCACAATCAATAAGTTGTATGTATTACTTAAAAATCCATCAATAAATATAAACAAAAACAAAAAACATCAACATCAACTTTTAAACCTTCAAATACTACATCCTATTTTGGAATAAATTTTGGTTTATGCCTTTTAGCACACTTAGTGACTAGAATACCTTCCACAATCAACAAGTTGCATGTATTACTTAAAATTCCATCAATAAATATAAACAAAAACAAAAAACATCAACAAAAACTTTTAAACCTTCAAATAAAACAATTGAAACATGTGTTTTCAACATAAGACCATATAATTTACATCAACCTTGATAAAATATAGTTGTTGTGAATCCTTTTCCATTATGTTTTTTTGTATCACCCATTACTCATCTTAAATTAGATGTTTCCTTCTCTAAACTAGACATGATCCAAATCCATATTTTATTCCTTTTTATGCTTTAACATGAGATGCCATTGGTGTTTGTCAATTGATAGTTGTTTGTCTTTTTCTTTGGTTTATATTTTTATCTTTAGTTTGATTTATCTTTTGACCCATACTATACCCACTCAAGGTCTGATCCAAGAGGATACGGAAACCTTAAAGATTTCACAGTCTTAGAATTAGACAAAAGTGGTCTCAGATTGAAGATCTCACTGACATGGTCCCGACACAACTTGAATCATGTCAAAAGGAGACCATATGTGAGAGATATATGCTTGGTCAAAATTTGGACAACACGTGGTCAAAGCTGGTCAAACGAAAAAATTGATGATCATGGAACATTTCTCTGCCAGTTCCATCATGTAGAGCTCGATGAGAGCTTTTTGACACATTTTGAACCGACCAAATCTGAGTTCGTATATGAAAGTTATGACCAGTTAAAGTTTTGGTCAAACTTAGTCAAAATGATGATGTGGCATCACCAAAGCTTGACACTTGGCAGGATAGTGGCATATGACATGGCAGGAGTAGTGAGTTGGCCTATATATGGATTAACCATAATTATTAAAGGAAAAAAAATGTATGGTTTAAAAAAACAAAATAAGGAGGATTTAGTGGGATTTGATCTCTTAAACCATGCCTTAAAATTCCTTTTCCATACCATTTTTCATGATTAAAGGAAAATCCCTCCGTAGACATAAATCTTTAAATAATATTTAATTCCCCTAGATATAATGTCAACCTTAAAATATAAACTATACCCCTAAAAATGAAAAATGCCAAAAAACAAATAAACCATTTATGTAAGTTGTAAAGCTCAGGGAACATGAAAATAGAGGGCTAAGACAAAATTGAAGGTTATTTTTGTTAAAGGGAGGTTATAAATGAATTGTAAAAGAGGGCATTTTGTTGAAAGGGAGTTAATTTGTTTAAGAGGGTTATTGTTTTATTTTTTTATGGGGAGTTATTTATTAAATATGTAGGTTACACCCCATATAACATATTTTTATGTATAAAAAGGGGGTGTAGGTTCTTAATTTTTCAACCAAGTGATGTGAAAACTTTAGAGGAATTTTTGGAGGTATTTCGCGACAAGAAATTCTCTTGAAGATAATTTTTCATATAAGAGGATTATTCAAGCACAAAGACAATTTTTTTTTGTAATACTTTCCTATGTAATTGGGTTAAGAGGCAATTGAAGCCAAAATTGAGAAATGAAGAGTACGCCAGTGTCTTCAGGTGTAAAAGTAGAGGCTATGAGATATTTTATTGCAGGACTAAAGCTTGGGTGATGTACAAAAGTCGTAATTGCTTGGCGTCATTAACAAAGTGGTTCCTCATTGAGAAGCAGACCCAAAGACATAGCTCAAGTTGAGCGAACTCCATTGTCAAGCTTGTGATCTCTCTTCTTCTCTTCTATCTTATAATTCTCTTCAGTATTTGTTTCTTGAGTTTCTAATTATGATATTTAAGTAATTGTTTTATGTTTTATTAATTTTGGATAAGAACAAGTGAATGCTAATTTATGTAATTTCAATGGTTAAAATACATGATCACGCAATTATGTTGGATCAGGAAAAATATGTGATTAGGGGTTAAGTGCAAATTATTTTGTAAACCTCTAATTACAGATCAAGTGGTATCAAAGCAGTTTAATAGGAAAATTGCAAGTGGTGAATGTTAACCAGGTTGAAATTGAAGCGAGGAGAAGGTGCACTTGAAGAGTTTAATCCAGAGATTGGATCAAGGCGAGTCACTCAAAGACAAGCCATGGCACAACCAGAAGAAGGAAAATATCCAATTTCTAAAATCTTTGAGAATGAAGAACAATTTCGTAAAGCATTCCTGGATATGAGGATGATGGTGGAAGTTCTTTTTTGAGAGAGGCAAGAATGAAATAAGAGAAAAGAAGGCAAGGCTAGGAAGGAGGAAGTTGAATCCTCATTGAAAGAAGACAAAGGTAAAGGAGTAGGAGGTAGTGGTGACCCTCTTGAACCTCCATCCCCATTCTCTTCATCCTCTTCATCCTCTTCTTCTTCTTCATCTAACTCTTCTAAAAAGAAACAACATGTGCAAACTAATACACCTTTGTTAAAATTGGATGTTAAATTTGATTTTCCAATCTATAATGGAGAATTGGATGCAAAGAAACTCGACAATTGGATCAAACAAGTTGAAGTTTATTGCAGGGTACAAAAGTTCATTGATGATGCTTCAAAGATCTAGTTAGCCACTCTTCACCTGAGAGGCACATTGCTAATTTAGTGGGAGAGTAAGACTTAGGAAGATATTAGCAGATACGGTAAAATAATTTCTTCTTGGTTTGAGTTTATAGTTGTACTAAAAAAAAAATTATCCATTAGGGAACATGCAAAAAACAATGATGAATTGAGAATCATTAAGGAAAGAGAAAGGACAAAGTGTGCTAAGAATATACACAGGATTTTAGGAAGAGGGATTTAATTTTGGGTATTCCATTGTACACACAAGAAATTTTGTTAAAATACATAGGTGGATTACATGAGAGTTTGAAACATACCATACTTATGTTTAATCCAACTAACATTGATGAAGTTAGTGTGCAAGCTATCCATTTGGAAACAAACTTGAGGAATAGCCACGCTAGCCTCTTCATGGAATCTAGTAAGCACAAAGAGAGAAAGAACGGGAAGGAGAAAAAAAGGGTAAGAAAAAGACCACAACTATCGTGCAAGACCTTGGTTCAGAATCTGGTGACAAATTGAAGATAGCAATTGTGGGTATTAAAGGTAATGTTCTTGTTGCTAGTACTACTTCCCATACTTCTTCTATGGAGTGTAATGAAGTCCCTATTGAAAGGAAAAGGAATGAGTTGTTTCACATAAGGACTATTGCAAAACAGAGTAAAATTGATACACTCATAGATAGTGGATCACAAGTAAATTTAATCTCTGAACAAGTTGTTAGGCAACTAGGATTAAAGACAACACCGCATCCTAAGCCATATCCATTGGGTTGGGTGAATGATAATGCTCGGTTACAAGTGTCAAGGAAATGTAAACTCTGATTTGCAATCACATCCAAGTTTGTAGATGAGGTAGAGTCAGATGTAATTTTGCTTGACATCTATGGGATGGTTTTGGGAAGTCCTTATTTATATGACAGGAAGGCCATTTTCTATAGGGAACATAACAAGTGTCATTTTTTTAAGGATGGAATTGAATACATGGTGAAAGCTCATCACATGAAGAATGATAGATCTGTTGTAAACATAGGGCATATGTAGATGATTGTAAATGCAATCAATAAATTAACCCTTATGTCTATAACAGATAGTGATACTAAGCATGATGATCCTAATCATGATAAGGTGTCATAGACAACACAACATGAGGATCAGTTGCAAGCACATTTGAGCCTTCAACCTAAGATGGTAAAAGAGGCTTTGAATGATTCATTTTCTAATGATGTTCTTGTTCAGAAGATCTAGCACGTTGATACTTTTTCTTTTGCATCATTTTATTCAATCTTATTGTTTGCTATTCTACTAGTTAGTTCTATGTGGATGGTGGATGTGACAATGAATATTGGTGAATATATAGTTGATTGTGTTAGCAACGCTATCTCATTTTTCATCTTGTTTGTGATGAGTCAAATGTTCAAAATTCCAACAGGGTGGACAATTGATACTAGGCAAGTGAGGCAACAATGCCCTCACTTAAATGTTGTATAAAATTAGACTTTTGGTGGTCCAAAAGCTTCTCAATTAGGAGGAATGATCTAGGAAGATCCAAAAACTTTAGAAATTTCACAGTTTTAGAATCAAACATAAGTGGTCTTAGATTGAAGATCTTTCCAACACGGTCCTGACACAACTTGAATCATGTCAAAAGGAGACCGTATGCGAGAGATATGCTTAGTCAAAATTTGGTCAACACATGGTGAAAGCTGGTCAAATGAAAAAAATTGGTGATCATGGAACATTTCTCTACTAGTTCCATCATGTAGAGCTCAATGAGAGCTTTCCGACACATTTTGAACAGACCAAATCCGAGTTTGTATGTGAAAGTTATGACCGATTAAAGTTTTGGTCAAACTTAGTCAAAATGATGATGTGGCATCAGCAAAGCTCGACACTTGGCAGGATAGTGGCATATGATGTGGAAGGAGTAGTGAGCTAGCATAAATATGGATTAAACCATAATTATTAAAGGAAAAAAATGTATGGTTTAAGAAAATAAAATAAGGAGGATTTAGTGGGATTTGATCCCTTAACCCATGCCTTAAAATCCTCTTTCCATACCATTTTTCATGATAAAAGGAAAATCCCTCTGTATACATAAATCTTTAAGTAAGATTTAATTCCCCTAAATATAATGTCAACCTTAAAATATAAACTATACCCCTAAAAATGAATAATGCTAAAAAATAAATAAACCAAATGTAAGTTGTAAAGCCCCTGGAACATGAAAATAAAGGGCTAAGACAAAATTGAAGGTTGCTTTTGTTAAAGGGAGGTTATAAACGAATTGTAAAAGAGGGAATTTTGTTAAAAGGGAGTTATTTCGTTTAAGAGGGTTATTGTTTTATTTGTTCATGGGGAGTTATTTATTAAATATGGAGGTTACACCCCATATAATATATTTTTTTATGTATAAAAAGGGGGTGTAGGTTCTTAATTTTTCAACCAAGTGATGTGAAAACTTTGGACGGATTTTTGGAGGTGATTTCTCGATAAGAAATTCTCTTAAAGAGAATTAGTCATATAGGAGGATTATTCAATCACGAAGACAAATTGTTTTTGTAATACTTTTCTGTGTAATTGGGTTAAGAGGCAATTGAAGCCAAACTTGAGAAATGAAGAGTACACCAGTGTCTTCATGTGTAAAAGTAGAGGCTATGAGAGATTTTATTGTAGGAATATAGCTTGGGTGATATACATAAGCTGTAATTTCTTGGCATCATTAAAAGAGCAGTTCCTTGTTGAGAAGCAGACCCAGAGACGTAGCTCAAATTGAGCGAACTCTGTTATCAAGCTCATGATCTATCTTCTTCTCTTTAGTATTTGTTTCTTGAGTTTCTAATTATGATATTTAAGTAATTATTTTATGTTTTATTAATTTTGGATAAGAACAAGTGATGATAACTTCCATAATTTAAATGGGTAAAAAAAATGATCATGCAATTCTGTTGGATCAGGAAAAATCTATGATTAGGAGTTAAGTGCAAATTATTTTTTAAACCTCTAATTATAGATCAAGGTCACCATGATCATTTCATATCATAGTGTTCTTTGAATGATATACATTGGGGCAAGGTCTATTGTTTCTATGTGTCCTATGTTTGATGGTTGTTTTCTCATCAAATCCACCAAGGTCAAGTACCTTATGATGTGTAGGGAACTCCTTACATTTGTTGTTGTATGTCTCATCACAAATCCACCAAGAGCATTAGATGCATTGTTTCAAGGCATCCTCTTGTCTAAGTTTTATTTTTTGAGTTAGTCAATGCATTGCATACATTGTCACCTAGGTGTTGCATATCCTAGTGCATGGCATCCATTGCTATATCAAATAAAAGTTGCTAAACTCAAGCTAGCATAAGACGTCATCATAATAAGTTCATCATCATCATTTCATCCATAGTCATATTTCTTGCACCCATTATTTAATATTTTTCTTCTATCATTTTACATCTTTCATTTGTCATTTTTTACTTAATTGGAGCATGTCATCATTTTCTTCATCTTTTCTAATTTTTCTTTTTAACTACTTTTTTTTAAAATAATGTCATTTCAAACATTACTTCAAAGAGAGATAAATGATACACACTAAATCAATTTACTTAATCATCAAACCCTAATTATAGTAATTAATCTTTAATTCTCTTAATCATTGACCTTTAATAATCATCATTAGCATTACTGATTAATTATCATTTATTAATTTTACCCATTTATCACATTAATTTACCATTTATTATCATTCATTAACTAATAGTTATTTATTAATTTATTTAATTAAATAATATTTTATCTTTAAATTTTTCATTTTTCTCTCATCAATTTAAGTCCCTTCTTTATTAGTTAACTTTACCTGATTTTAGAAACTTCTTCATCATTCATCAATTGACTTTGTATTTGAATGGAAACTTGTTCCTCACATTTATCCATCAATCAAATTAAATAATTCATTATTATCCTTTTATCTGTTTGAAATTGTAAATTTCCATTTTTTAATTGAATTGACTCCACCTGTTTTAGTTGTCATCCTCATCTCCTAGTTTATTTTTCCTTAAAAATTCTATAAATATAGTCATTTCTTCTCCCATTTTTGTATATCTTCAGTCTTTTTGTCGAAATACTATGTCAATTTAGTGTTTGCTAAGTCACATCTACATTCCAACAAATGAATCAACATCTATTTCAAGTTTGTAACGAGGTTGCTACAATATAATTAAGATTTGATTTCAGTTTGTGTTTTCAAGTATCTGATCTCTTATTTTCCAATTTCATTGTTTACACAAAGAGCAACTCTCTTTTCACTGCCTGAATTCTCTTAGCTGATGTTCAAACAAGCTCATAGCTTTTCCTTATGTTGATAACACAATGCTTTAAAACAGAGTATTCTGCTCTTCTCAAATTCTGATTTTCAGCAGCTAAATTAGAGCATCTGCTGATAGAAAATCCACAAACCTGCAGCAAACCTTCTGTTAACATTATTAAATTTCTGTCTCCTGCCAGATAAACCATACACCTGCTAGACAAACCAAGTTTCCAACTCTGATACCAAATGTTGGTTTATTCAGAGTACAAAACAGGGCATAACAGAGCAGCACAGAACTTGATTGATAAACAGCGCATAACATAAATTGATAGAGAAACAAAGCAAAACAGAGGACACCTATAAATTGTTGCAGCAATTGATTAATTAGTTAATCATTAAATCTGATACAGGAAGCTTTGGGTCGGAAAAACGGCGGTGCCCATAACAGGGTCCCTCTTAATAATTAACAAAACTACAAGAAACCAAAAATAATGAAAATAGATTTGAGGCAGTGAACAGGGTGGTGGTCATGTAAATGTAGAAGTGGATACTGAAATGTGGTTTCATCAAGCAGTGATTTACATGTATACTTTTTAAATAATTCTTATGTGTATTAATATAAAGTATGATACATGATACAAAATATCATCCAGTAGGTCCAATGGTCCAGCCATTTACAGTGGATGCATCTATCCTTATTTATATAAAGGACAAAAGAATGGCTACAAAACATCACTAACGTAGTACTGTGCATACAGCACATAAAACTCGGAAAGAATACAATTCTAATAGACGACTCCCCAAATAGGAGGAAGTCGCTGAAAGACTTTTATACACTCCACAATACACTCAGGTCCATATTAGAGTATCCAACACAGATGTAGCACAAAGATGTTCAACATATACTGATCGCTACCATTACTACTGCTAAAGCACTGATAACTGTGGATGGTGTGAAAAGGGCTCCTGCCTTGGATGTTGGCTTCTCGCTGGCTGTGGGTGCAATACCTCCAACAGAAGTTGTGGGAGGAAGTAAAGATGGTGAATTAGATGAGGGAGACACTGCATTTGGAGTTGCAGGGGAAGAGGAAGGAGAGGTTGCTGTTGCTGGTGGTGCACTAGAACCTGCAAGAGCAGCCATTAAATTATGTTACATACTCTTTTTGTTATAAAATTTCTATTCAAATCAGTTCATCAAGGTAATAACATAACTCTCTCTGTATATAAAATTACCCTTTAACCACAGATGTACATGACATTTAAGCCAAACCAAAAAGAAATGTAAACATACCTGTTGATGGAGAAGCAGCTGGAGCTCCTGCAGCTGTTGACAAACAAAAAGAAGAAGTATGGCAATTATTACTTGTTTTTAAAAACTGAATAGACTAATTACTTCCAAGAAACATGTAACTTATTTACCATTGCATTGACTGAGAGGTGGAGTGGTGATCTTGCAAGCTCCTGGTAAAGCCAGAGCCCTTGTTTGGTTAATGGGGATGCCCAGCGGATTGGTAGCAGTGAACAGCTGGCACAAACACATTGCGCTGGTCTGCACTACAGAAGATAAGGCACTGCAGCAGCCCTGTGTTGGAGTTGTGTTGGACATATTACTTGTGATATAGCCCACGCAGGGAGATAATGTTGCCAGAGAAGTTACACACCCTGAAGATTGAGCAGCCACACCACCATACTCTGCAACTCCTGCTATTATTGCCACCGCAGTCAATATTACCAAAAGCAGTCGTTGAGGGCATTTCATTACACCTGCCATAGATAATCAACTTGAAAAGTACAGAAAGACTAGCGAGCGGCTTAGGAAGTTCTGAAATTAAGGATGGAGTAATGACTTTGTGAGATCCTGATTGGAAGATTAGTAATTTATAAAGTGAGCGAACAGAGATTGTGTAACTGGAATTCAAAGCCGGTTCTACACGGAAGAGTAAGGTGGCAATCACAGAAAGTTTTGGTAGACCAAACCTGATTCTTCCTACCGGTTTGAATAGTTGAAGCACATTCAGCAGAAAATTCTTTGTAAGTAGTCTAAGTACCTACACCAATACCTATTCTTTCTGATTTGTAATTCCCGTAATCTGAATTCATCTTTTCTACATGAATCTTAAAACAAACGCCATCTATCAAGAATTTAAAACCCACAAGTGATAACGGACAAGGAAAACGATAGCAAACATTAAAATATGGGATCACTAGCTGAGTGTTGATGTAGGTCCAGGGATTTCCGGGGTAAATAGTCGGCCACAAGGTCAAACACGCAGCCGACATCCTCAGCTGCACAGTTTGGCGGCGGAGTTACCGTTTCAGTTGGTAAGGGTTTGTTGTTACCCTTTAATCAACAGTGCTCGTTTTAAAAAATTCCGTCACATGTCGGCGGCGGTCCCACACTGTCTTTGTTTTGTCTATTATGTGTAAAGGTTTAACTTTTATTATGTGTAATGGTGATATTGTAGAATGGATCGTATTGGTATTGGTTGTTGGTTTATGTAGTTTAGGTTGTAGGTTCAAGTCTTAATTTATTCATAATGTGGATAAGGGTTCAAGAGGTTATTGGGGGATTCATCTTATAAGGAGCTACTAAGCTCTAGTTTGCTAGCGAAGTTCTTGCCAAAAAGTTATAGAATAGTTTTGTTTTAATTTGTTGTGTTTGTTGAGTTTTAGCAACAATGTTTATAAAACAAATAAATAGTAGATACATAAAAATCAAGTTTTTGTCTAATAATAAACAATTGACATTTATAATTGTATTCTTGGATTACATCAACATGTAATATATGTCT
>VDFB02222063.1:0-25672 GCA_007258455.2 Sequoia sempervirens | reverse complement strand
TGGCCTCCCTGGCAAAATTTTTTTTCCTCATAAACAACTTTCTCTGAAATCAACAAAACAAAAGGCGTTCTTAAGGTTTTTGGCCATTGCGAACACCATGTGGACCTTTGTTTATGCCCAAAATGCTCTAAAAACAGCTACCTCTAGAGCTTGCAAAAAATCACTGAGCTTCAAACCCTCATGGATCTGGCAAACAATGACCAAAATTATAAAAGTAAAAGCCAATCCTAAGTTTTTCGAATGCTATGAATCCAATGGAAATTCCTAATCTGATCTGAAATGCTGCATAGATGAACTCAAGGCATGAAACCCTCAAGGAATCCTGAATGAACTCAGCATTGATTTTCTCCAAAATCTAAGAAGGGGTTGCAAATGAAGGCTCTGATACCATGTTAGAAACCAAGATCAGACATGCTAACCAAAAAACCTTCCACATAAGAGAAAAATAGAAGAAAGAAAGAGCTTTGCATGAAGATGTGCAAATAATATTAGTCATGAATTCATAATTACATGAGATGATTTACTTTATAAAAGCAATGTATGCATAACCCTAAAGGAAATCGTAAAAGGAAAAACCCTTGTGTGCACACTTAATAATTAATAAATAATTATTAATGTGCCTAAGTTTAGCTTAAGTAACTAAAGTGATAAGTGACTTAATTAATTAACCAATATGATGTAATTAATTAAGTGGAATAACTTATTACTCTAACATCTTGAACTAATAGAAATGATGTAGAGGAAGGAATTATCCAAACACAACTTGACTGCCTTATCATATTTCAAACAAAGATTCATTTCAAACAATCACTAAATGCATACTAGTTGATGAGAGAAAATTATGTCCCATTTTATGCCATATTTTAGCTTATTTCATATACCTTCACACCCACTTCCACATTCCATTTTTGTTCCATGTCATACTATTTCCCCATTTTATGTTGCATATGATTAAATATGTATAAGTTGTATTTAATAGTTTTTGATAAAATATGGAAATTAATGATTGGTTGACTTTACTAATAAGCATTGTGATTTTTCAGACTCGAGAAATACAACTTACAGCATGCTAATTAGAAGAACTTCCTGTCACTTTTTATGTAGAATGCCTTCCTATCATTTTCTGGTTAGGAACTTATGTGCATTACTTTGTGATCAACAATTTATTTCTGTTATCTTTTCAAAGGTGATGTTAATCTCCAAGGTGGTGTTAGTTACCCATTTAGTGCTAAATTCAAATAAGCACAAGAAATCATGGTTATTTCCAAGAGGAGATGCAACTACCAGTTGTATAGAGAAAACCAAAAATCTTCCATTTTTATCATGGTCAGCAAAAACATACAACATATGCACTCAGTCAAGGCTCCACATGTGTTATTCTTGTAGAATAAAGGAGGAAACCCCTGCTAGAGATTTGTTGCTTGATAGCTGGAAACCTTCACATCATTGTTATTTTCCATATAAAGAGAAGAATCTATTATAATAGTTGTGCTTCCTAGCTGTGTGGAGGAGTAAAAAAAAAGCACGTTTTCTATTCTCATATGCTCTTATAGAAACATAGTTTCAATTTGTAGGTTAGCGAACCACATTATTTGTTTCTTTTACCTTGTTGGCTACAAGCCAAGACAAACTTAATATTTTTCTATACTTAGTAAGTTAGCTGCTTATGGGTATGCGGATCATGCGGCAAAAACAGCCCTTAAGTGGCAAAAATTCAAAAAAATCGTTAGAAACTTGACATAAATATTTGAATACATTCATATTATTTCAAAAATATGTAAGAAAAGAATTTGTATAAATTGAATGTAGTTTCTAAAATACTTGTTTTATTTAAAAAATAAATAAAATCTATTTGGTGAAAATTTGAAATTTCAATGTAGTAGTACTTAAATTTCAAGGAAAAATAAAGTAGGTGTCTGTCCAATTCACCCTAACCATAATAAAATGATAATATTTTTTTGTAAGATTTTATATATAAATAGAGGACCTGCCAGTTTGATGTATATTTTTTTGTAATTTTTTCCAAGTAAATAATTAATTATGAATTTTATTACAAATTTTAGAAAAAATATAAAACTCGTGCCAATTCCACCTTAACTTGGTCAAAACTTCATGAAATTTAATTTTTATTTTTAATCCTATAGTATGTGTTTACAGAATGTGACGCATGTTTCGATTCAAAAAAATATGATACCATTTGAAAGTTATAGATGTTTTTCAATCAACCTATCGATTAGGACTTTAGTCGTAATTCTAATAGAAAATGAATAATAATAATTTATTAAATTCAAATTAAATCATAATTTTATATTTTGGAAAGCCAAGAATCTCCTCTAAAAACCCTTTTCGCTTCTATTAATTTTGGGTGAAAAATTGCCACCACATACCCCCTAATATTGACACTTTTGGCACCATGATCCTCGCACATGTACCCTTATATATAAGCAGCGTAGACAAACTGTTAGATGGTGATTTTCTATATTATCTCTGTGAAATAAAACATTATTTTGTTCATCCGTCCAACGTAAAAAGGCATTTTATTTCCACTCACCATGTGAACTAGAGGAAGGGCTCACTCTTGGAATGCTCGATGAGGTTGTTGCATGTTTGAAATAGTTAGAATTTATATTTTGTGTGATTTAATTTTTTGCAACACTTTATTTCTATGTGATTTAATTTCTTGTGTTTTATTTACAAGCTAGTTTAAAACTGATCTTCATTGGATAATCATTTCAGCTACTGATATTCTATTGATGTTGGTGTTTATCTAAAGCATAAAGTGTGAGTTATGTTTTTCTTTATTAAAGAGTTTTCTACTGTCTGCGATAGCTCCTATCACTGCTGCTCCCATCACAGATTGTTAATAGTTCATGTCACGCTTTTGACAGAAAGACATAATAGGAAAAACAAACGAGATCTACATTTAGGAAATTTACGTGTGTTCTAGTTGCATCCATCCCCACTTGATTCACTTCTTTCCTCCATTAGGTATACTACCACAACACTTCTCGCAAGCTACAAACCCTGGGTTGAAACTCTTAGACCGAGCTGAAATCCTTCCTGATTCTTTACCCCAATTTTGTCTATCACTAGTGCACTTGGAAACATTGACATGAAGGCCTAATGTGCAGTAGAAAAGAGAAGAGAATCTAAAATTGAGAGCATTGGTCTATACAAAATTTCCACAACATATTTCATTATTTCCCAATGCAACTATATAACCAAACTATGTATAGATTTGTTCAAACATCAATCAAACTAGAGTTTTTTAATTGTTCTTATGAAAATCAACACACATGGGTTGGCATAACTTTCACATTTAGTTGTTTGCTGCAATTTACTTTAATGGGTATCTAGATAATTTCCTTAAGAAGCTTTTCACTATTTTTTTATAATTTTTCCATTGTTAAAATAAAATTTATGAATTTATTACCTTTGATGGAAACCCTAGGTCTCAAAGTAGACTATCAACCTCATTTAGATCATAACTTGCCAAAATTAACTCCAAACTTGACCAAACCAAGAGTAGATGAACCATATATCAGATCCCTAACTCCTCCAATGACTTACCTAGATGCACCAAGTTGTACAAGTCGATACAATTTAATGTTCTAGTTGAAAATGTAGAAAATTCACTTCTTTTTGCATTATTTTTGCTATAACTTTTACAAAACATAATGAAAATTCACCAAATAAAAATAAATTTAAAGCTAAAAATATTATATAACTTTCCTCACCAAGTTCAAGGCCTTACTATACTTTACGAGTTCATACAATGGAGAGTATAGTTTGTTACACATAGAAAATGCAAAGGAAAACGTGCAAAATTGAAGTATTTTCATTCCAAAACATTCTCCAACCTTATCCAAACTTGGTGATCATGTGTAAATGTAATATTTATGTCATTATATTCATTCCCATCATTCAAAATTTATTCCTAACTTCCTAAACCAAAAATGCAAGTTTTTGACAACTTTGACAACTTTTGCAACTTTTTGCAAGTTTTACAACTTTTGCTCCTAATCACCAAAATGGCCTAGAATGGTCCAAATTGACTTATTGAACCAAAAAAATTCTAAACAACCCAAAATTCAAAGTTTTACAAAATGACAAAAAGTGCATGAAAGGATGCCCCTACATCAATAAACCATTAGTGGTCTAGGTTATTTTCCCTCGAAACAAACAAAAGAATCAAAGAAATCTTCGCTTAATATAAATGGAATCATGTAAAACAATCCTAGGACATCTTGAACCAAATTTATTTGTAATTATTGGGGTTCACTAGATTTTACACCCTCATTTAAGGGAGAGTACAAAATATCATAATCTAAAGAGTCTTGTGTATGTATGACACCTTGTACTAAGCAAGATATATCTTTGTCACAAAAGAAAGGGAAATATTCTATTATTGATCAAGAGAGTATCTTATTTAGACTTATCCAAGATCATTTTATATCTTTCCTTAGAAGAACAAGAAAGAAATTTTACATAAAAAGTTCATTTTGTGCATATCATAAAGTTCATGGTCATTCTACTAATGAATGTAAGGCTTTGAGTGATAAAATTCATCATCTTAAGGATTGTGGAACTCTTCCTTGTGTTGATGCACCTCTTTCCTCTAATTGATAATAATTTTCATCCTATCATGTTGATTATCACTATGTGGCATTGGTAGCTATATGTATCTTGTTCATATCCATTTATGGCGGTATAATGTTAGGTTCAACCACATTTCTCTTGGAAACAACATTATAGATCTTGGTGGTTGTATTTGTATCTATGATTGGGGGGAAAGTATGACTAGTCTTTGGGAGGTGTGTATTCTTTGCAAGGATCCCCTCATTCTCTCTTTCTATTTAAAATACTGGAACATAGCAAGTATGTTGATATTTTAAGTGGGGGAATATTGTCCCCCATTCATTGTTTGCATGTTCCCTTCTTAGTAATGGTAGCATACATCTCCTAAGAAGTATGAAATTTTTATTCAAAGTGTAGTCTTCTTAATTCATGCGATGTTCCTTCTTCTTGGTGGTGTCATTGGGTTTTATGTCCTTCAAGATTACAACCTTTTTGAGCATATGGAATTCCTCTTAGTTGTAATTCTATGGATTGCATTCCCTAAGTTGTGAATCTTTTATCCTTGACTTTTCCTCTCTTGGAAACATTAGGCATGATGTTCCCTAAAAGGAGACCTTTCGTGAACTAATTAAAACCCCTTTTAATACCTTATTTCATTTTTTTCATGGCCACCAAGAATAACACACCTTACTTTCCAGTGGAGCCTTTTGCATGAGTACCTAGCATAATGTAGCTTGCTAGCCTTGTGACCATTTTTGTGGAACCTTATCAAATTTATTAGGAGGTATAATTTTTTTTTATAATTAGTTCAATGGGAACCTAATAAGACTCTATCATTGACCACTTCCTAGGAGCTCACCTAGTGGATAATGGATTCCACTAGCTTGTGTGAGCACATTGTTATTTGCATAGTGGACAGAGGGTTTCACTTGTAATACATTTTACAAAACCACCTAATGCTTGATCTGCATCAAGTTGGAAAAATAGTTGACGATCGATATACCCCTTTATTTTATTTTCTTTTAGCATTTGAAATGTATGTTTGTGTATCTTTTCTTGTTGCTTCATATCATACATCTTGTGTGTGTCCCTTTGTGCTTATGTGGGTTTTCCATGGGATGTTAAATCCTGAGGGATTTTGCAACCTCCTTGATCTTTTTCATCCTCTCACATCAACATTTATGCATTTGGAATTATTTTGACACATATTTGTCTAATTTTGTGTGAGTTTTCACTTGCACTCATCCTCTTACTAAAGTGGTGGCTAAATGTAGTGCAGAAAAATGTACTCCTTTACATTTTCACACATTCTTTTGGAGCCCTCAATTAAATTGGACTTAATTATAGGTTTATAATCCTTATGTTACATGTACAATCCTAGTAAATTACATTTTCCAAAGGGGAAACCTAGCAATAATTAATTTCAACACATAACACCTTACCTTGAGCAATGTGTGTTCCAGAAATAGGTTCCTGGGACCTATTTTTCCATGGGTAAATGGGTCCTCCCTAGGCCTTTGAACCCAAATTTAAATTTTTTTTTTCATGTCATTTTAACATCCCTAAATTCAATTTTCAATGTAGGCTTGTACTATTTAATTTTTGGGAAATTGAGGATACATACCTATAAATACAAGGTT
This sequence comes from Sequoia sempervirens, assembly GCA_007258455.2. Classification (NCBI taxonomy): domain Eukaryota; kingdom Viridiplantae; phylum Streptophyta; class Pinopsida; order Cupressales; family Cupressaceae; genus Sequoia; species Sequoia sempervirens. The sequence goes on along the minus strand of VDFB02222063.1, from coordinate 19,454 downwards.
ATTTTATCAATTCAAGATCCTAGATTTTTAAGAGATATTTCACAAGACCTAAGATTAGTGTCAAAGGTATTCAAGACCAGATTTATCAAGAATTTCTTTGCAGCATTCAAGATCTCAAGCATCATGTCAAACTTATCAACCATCATCCATGTTTTTGGAGCTAACACTATGATGTAGGTTTCAAGTTTAAAATTAAGATTCAAGATATCAAATCAAGATCACGTCAAAAATCATGAAATTTCATGCAAGATCAACATCAATATTTCATATTTCCAAAGGTTTATAATTTCATGGCTTGGAAAGTTGTAACATAGCACTTGTTCATTCATCATTCCTTTCATGTTTCACTATTTCAATTCAAGGTTTGATTACATAAATGGGGTTTGACCAAGGTAAACCCAAATTCACCAAAAAATAATAATTTTCCCTCTTGCATTTGTGTTGTAGGTCCTAGGTTTAAGAAAAATTGAAGAGTGGAGATCTCTAAAGTGTAGAATTACAAAATTTACAAAAGTTGTCAAAGTTGAAAGAAAAGTTATCAAGATCATGAAAAATTATATCTTAAGTTTATTTTTTGTCATTTTTGAGTAAAACGAGTGGGAAACTACATCTTAGATCTATCTTCAAATTCTCCCAAAAATTTAGTTCAAAAATCTATCTCAAGACCCATTCACCATTTTTGGACACTTAGCAACCAATTTTTTAAGTGAGTTTGAAGTGTCTTCCGCTCATCCAATTTACCCAAAATTATGTATTTTTGTTAGAGCTATGCTTCATCTACATGAATCATACCTTAGGTTATAGATTTGAGGTTATTTTCTATTTTATTTTTATCTCCCAAAAGGGTTGCTTCAACTTTACCCCTTGTCTACACACACATAAAGGAAATTGCTAAATATTCCATGGAATTAACTCACCTAAGGGTTGAATTATAATTCTATCTTGGAGGATCTCATTTCCTAAATGAAATAGAATATGGTAGGTTCATCACACCCCACTTATCCCATTTCTATTTATGGAAAATTGGTAATAAACCACCATTTTTCTATGTTTTGGTGAACCTATGCTCTTTTTCTATGTTTCAATAAGGGTGGTGCTAAATATAAAATTCTACTAAGGATGAAAGATCTACAAAAAATTGGTATATTAATGGCACCTAATATTGAAGGCTAGGCCAACCAAAAGAGTGCTTGTAATTGAAAAGGGTGAAATTTTTTTGAACACAACAATATACTGAGAGGGGGGTGAATAAGTAGATACTAAAAATTAGCCCTCAAAACCTTTGTGAAGACTAAACATATGATATAGAAATATAACTTGATACATAAACTAGCTCTAAACTCTTTCAACAAATTGATTCCTTTAGCTCTTTATGCAGATTCATTAAAAATGTAGAGAGATAAACATGCACACACATAAAACATCACATAACACAAGATATATGTGGCAAACCAAAGATGGGAGAAACAACACTGACAAAAGTTTCTTTAGTCTACTACTCAAATCCAGTGTCACAAACAAATCCTTTATTACAACGTTTAAGGGTACCAACCCTAAGGAGACACCAATCCCCTAGTTTTAAGAGCACCAACTCCGAGGAGACACCAATCCACTAAACTGAGTACCAACTCAGTTATCTAATGGTACCAACCAATCTGAAATACAATGCCAAATAGAAAGTGATTCAAATGAATCCACTTCTCTGTTACAAGTCTAATCTATAACTACTCATACCTTGCTTGGAAATTTTTTAAGCATACTTTCTTCTACTATTGCAGCAATCTCAACAACATATTCTCTCTTCTCTGGACTCTCCTCTTTCAACACTCTCTTCTTTCCCATCTCTACACTTAGAACATTCACTATTCTACCTTGATAAACTACACTTTGCACCATTAATGTTAACCCAAATAAGATCATTTTGTTTGGGTTCTACTCACACAAAAATAATGCATTCTCTATCTGCAACTGCTCTCACTCTTCTCTATATCTCCCATGCATAAATTTGATCTTGCATCTCTATATCACTACATACTATTTTCTCACATCCTAAGCTTGTAGACACAACACACACTCTTGCAGTTGTAACACCCTCTCTTTTTTGTCTTATTGTCTTCTTTCTTCAATGACCTACAATCATTTTCTTTAGATTATCACACGTGATGATGGATCACCTCAAAAATTATCTCTTTAGGGTTTTCTTCACTTGATAGCTTCACAAGCAAGCTATCTCAACATCGAGCCACACACCACTCGCATCAAAATCCATATAATGTTATTTTTGGTATGTAATCAATCTAGGGTTTATGTCCATTAATGCATATCCTTTTTATTTGATCTTCTTCTTGTCAGGAATGTGATATTTTCCACCCAAAGGATCCAATCACAATTAAATTTGGTATCTGGAGTGGTTAAATTAATTTTGAGTTCCATACCGACTACCAGCTTGAATGAGGATTTTTCCACCGTTATCATTGCCTAGCTATTGACATGCATCAGGTTTGAATTCTAGCCATTAATCCTATCTCTACACACCATGATCCTATGATATTCATTCATTAACATATCATTAAAACATATCCATTAGATCATACTTTGATAAACATGAACCATTGATCTATTGTTCACTATTTGGGTAAGTGTAAGAAGTTGAGTCCAATTCTAGTGGAAGGGTTATTTTTTAGCTTTATAATAGGTACCCATTTTAAAGTGGGTATTCATTCCAAAAGGTTTGAAAATTACAATCCATGTTTCTCATTTAGAATTAGGCTTAGAAAAGGCATGGTAACCCAAACCTTAGCCTTGGACCTACAAGCACAAGGTCATGACAATATCGAGAGAAGAAAATGACTATGGCAATATGGATGACATGTTTTTTTTGTGACAATTATTTTATGAAATTAAAATCCATTTTAGATGAGATTGTGTAGATTCTAAATATGCAATCTTTTTCTAATTAGATTATATTTTTCATTTTTCAAATATTTTTTGATGAAATTGATGCATAAACCTGAAATAATTTTTTCAAAAAAAATTGTACGTGAACAATATTCAGACAATTGTTTTCAATTTGAAAAAAATAAAAAATAAAAAAATGACAAGTGTAGGTCATGTTATGCATGACGTACATGTGGGATTTTCAAAATAACAATTATGACCAATAAAAAATTAACAAAAATGATATATTCAAAAAAATTACAAAAAATATCATGAACATTTTTCAATGTGTTAGAGATCATTTCCCAAAAGTATTAACAAAAATACAATTATTTAGGTTCAAATATGGATGGTGTACACATGCATGGTATGGTTTAAAAAAGTGACTTGTAAATAGTGGTTTTTAGACATGCCTATCAAAAATCAAATTTTGTCATCTGAGTATTAAAATAAATTATATATTTGGAAACTAGACTCTTAGTACTACATTTCATATGACTGAATTTTCTTAAGATTTGGTCTTGAAGAGCTTAAAATTTTTAGGCCAATTTTGACAAATTCTAAAATTTAGGGAAAACACTTCCACTTTTTAGCCAAAAAGTAGACTCAACTTCTTGTACACACTCATACCAATCAATTATTATTGTAACACTTAGGGAATCAAAATCTATTTATGTGATGTACCGAGACACAACAATCACCATCTAATCATTGTCTTGTACACAACTCACAACAATGATGTGAGTTGGTCTGTCAAGAAACCACTCTTCACCATTTTTCTACATAGTCACCTTCTATCACCATCATCTTCCTATCAGGTCCCACCAGGGTCTTCACCAATATATCATGCAGCTTTGATTGGGTGGTCCCTACTATGCACATGTCATCCTTGTCAGCACCTTTCAACAAATATCACCTATGTGACTTGACATGCTAGTTAATCACACACCGCCACTTGTCCTCATATGTCATACTCCACTAACTCCTATCAATCATCACCCATCGAAAAAATATTTTCTTCATTTAGCTTCATCACCATGATGTGAAACAATTAAGTCATTCAATAGAATTATGCAACCTATACACTACTAATTAATGTCATCTTCCACTAGCTCCCTATGTCCATCACTCATCACAAAAACCATCCTATCGCTTCACTTAACAACAATGATGTGAAGTGACTGAGTGATATTTCACCACTTATTTGGCTTTCATCAAGACCCACTACATAATTTATCCTTTGTATGATCAAAACACTGTTTGATCACTGTTGTGCAACTCCCATCAGTCATCACTAAAGCAAATAACCTTTGACTTCCATTACAATGATGCAAAGGATTAATGTGATGTAACCTTGTTCTACCATCTATCTAGAGTGGCATAATATTACTTTTCCTCATCTGTCTCACGTGTCAGCAACTCATTCACCTCTCTGTTGGGTCCCACTATATTGCTTGACTTTTAGTGTGTCAAAGGGACTTATCGTCTAGTTCCACTAATATCTATCTGTCTCTTGAATGTTCCTTGTACCCACATTCCACCACCTTATTCAACCTCAAATTCATGCTACAAGTCTTCTACCTTTTCACCCTTTCTACATGTAATAGTCTTGCATGCCCACGAGGTCAACACAAGTCAACACAAGCTTCTAATGGAATTACTTCTCCATTTTCAGTGACTTTCCATTTGCTCTCCTCTAGGAGTCTAGAGTCGCTAAACTTCCTTACCTTATGCTTTGAGTGCATCATCAAGTTCAACAAGCAAGCCCAAGCCCTTATGCTTGACGCTCCTTTTTCTCCTTTTCAGATTCATCCATCAACCTGATCCATTATCATTTACCTCCTTTCACATAGTTCTCTTAGACTAGCACCCAAACATCAGAAACACCAAAGTGTGAAACAAAAACTTTGTATTGAGCCTATTGAATGCCAAGGTTTGTGCATACCTCTTACAACTTACCAAACTTTATGGTAAGGAATAAGCCTTCCTTCTGACCCACAAACATTGAATCATTCTTTGAACACCATGATAAGATGTACTCCTGAAGTTTGAAGTCTATAGTCTGAAATCCTTTAGACTTAGAAAATTTCTTCATTCCTTTGCAACTGTTATGAGGCATAACTGATACTCAATGTATGAAACCTTGGAGGCATAGTAAAAAATTACTAACTCCAAACACCTTCCTACTTTAGGAAGCCATACACTATAAGCCTAAAGCCCAAGGCTCGAAACTTTTTCAATTCATCAACACTTGCACAACTGCTTGAAACAAGCTTCCTAAGTCAATCTATTGACATAAACCAATGCCACATGCTTCTATAAATAGGTCCACTTCTCTCACAACATCCTCAAATCTCTATTTCATTTAGTCACACCACTGGGCACATAATTGATCTATCATCATGCCAAAATATCCGTTGCATGATCCATTCCATCTTGCCTCTAATACTCCTTTGACATCAATGACAATTTTTCATTAATGAAAACAATTCCCTCTATAGAATCAACTCCACTTCACTTTTGATCCATCTTTTGACATCAATGATAACTATATGCCAACAAAAAATTGGTTTGCATCAATAAGATATGATGACCCTATCTTGCACTATTTCATTAGGAAATGAGATCCGCACAAAGAATTGTATTACAAACCTCAGGTGTGAATCTTCATATTTCATTTTTGTGTTAGGACGGGGGTCCTGGTCAAACAACACTTTAGGGAGAAAAACTAAAAAATAGTAAATCAATACCAAAATGAAATATAACACTCAAAACAACAAGATTAAGCTCAATACTAATAGAACCAGAATACCAGTCACCAAAAGTCAATTTTTGAAGTTGATCTAGGACTCATTCTCCCAAGTGTGAATGGGTCTTGAGTTATGATTTTTTTGTAACCATCTAGAGCCTTTGCTACAGATCTAAATCTTCCAATTTTCCCACATTTTAGTTTCAAAAAGTCAAAAATAATTTATGTACGTGAGTTTCCGTGGGATGACAACTTTGACAACTTCAATTTTTTCTCTTCAAAGGATCTTCAAGATTTCTTCCACCTCAATCTACAAACAAAAATCAAGAGGGAAAAATGTTTTGTTTTTAATGAATGGGGGTTTTCCTTGGTCAAGCCCCATTTTGTTAATCAATCCTTGAGATGAAATGAAACATGAAAGAGGGAATGAAGAATGAAAAAAAAAATGCTAGCATTCAATAAACCCTAGAATAAACCTTAGAATGTAGATCTACAACTAGCATAAAATGGCTTCAATGGATGTGGATCTTGATAGTTGAATCTTGACTTGAAATAGTGCTTTGAATGCTTGATTGGATCACAAAACCTACATCACCATATTATCTCCAATAACAAGAATGATGGAAGGAGAATTTGACATGACAATTGGATATTGATTGTTGCAATAAATATTGAAAAAATCTACCTTTGAATGCCTTCAATTGCTATTGAAATCTCATAAAATTTCTAGGTTCTTGAATTTATTTAAAGGATTTGAAATGATGAAATAACCTTATATTTATAGGTGTGTATCCTTAATTTCTCAAAATTCAAATAACACAAGCCGGCATTGAAATATAGATATGAAAACATTAAAATATGTCTAGAAAATAATTTAAATCTAGATCCTAGGTCTAAGGGAGGACCCATTCAACCATGGTTGAATGGGCCCTAGGTCCCTAAACCTAAGACCAGCATTGCTCAATGAGAAGTGTTATGTTAAGGCATTAAAGAATTTCGAGTTACCCTTCAAAAGATGTAATAAAATAAGCTTGGCAAATAAATTAAGGGGCCAATTAAAGACAATTAATCTTAAATAATTAAAGGAGGACTAAATACGTGTGAAAGTGTAAAGTGGTACACTTTACAACACTAAAATAAGGAATAATTAAGTCCAAATTAACTAGGAGGGCCCAAAAAAGTAAAAAAATGTAAAGGGATACAATTTTTGTGACAAAATTTAGCTACCAGCTTAGTGAGAGGATGAAATTTAGTCAAGCTCACACTAAAGTAATCATTCAAAACATATTTATGCAACAACAACAACATTACTCAAGCATACAACATCAAATACTAAAAGTAAAAGGTGAAATAAAAAGGTGGATCAAGCCTCGACTATCCAACATGATGTGGAACATGCTTCAACTATTTTTCCAAAGGAAAGGGGAAGATCAAGCCTTAACTATCCAGTGCAATGTGAACACGTCTTGAATATTTTTTTCAAAATGTTCAAAAGTTGAACATGATGTCCAGTATGCAAACAACAATGTACACTCACATGGGCTAATGTAACCTCAGGCTATCCACTAGGTGAGCCTCCAAAAAGTGGCTAAGTGAGAAAGTCATGCAATGTCTATAGGCTTTCACCATACAATGAGAAAATCATGCTAGGTCTATAGGCTCTCATCATACTAACCATACCAATGCTATATCTCTAATAACTCTAATAAAGCACCCAAAAAATATAAACTTCTAGCTTCATAAGGTTAACAAGTTGTGTTATTCTAAACACTTATGAAAAAATACAAATAATGTTTGTTCAAAGGGATTTTTCTTAGTTCATGCAAGGTATCCTCTTATGGAACATCATTCCTACATCGTGCCTAGTGTCTCCAAGAGAGGACAAAAAAAGGATAAAATATTTGAAACTTAGGGAATGCAACATGTAGCATCACCACTAAGAGGAAAGTTGTATGCCAAGACATATTAGGCTCTCAAAGAACATCAAACCCAATGACACAACCAAGAAAAAGATGCATGACAAAAAGAAAGAAAATCATAAAATAAAACATAAGGAATTCCAGAATTTTCAAAACTAGTAATGCTAATGTGTTGGATGTTGTGGTTCTGTTGCTGATATGTGGTTGTCATTGATGTATTGTAGGTTGTATATGTCAAGGTTATTGAGAAAATTGTTAAAGAAAGAGTTGTAGGTTGACAGTGGAATAGTGAAGGTCATGAAGGTGTCTTGCTCAGTATGTTGATGATCATTCATTGTGGACTAAAGCGTTTATTGCTGAGTGTATCTAGTTTATCCACTGAAAGTTTCAGTGGTCCGTATGAAGATTTAATCATGTTATGAACAGTTGTGTTTTGATAGTTTATATGTGGCTTTAGTTATTGTTCCTGATTGAAGTTGATGAGATTCTAGTAATTTCAATTGTTTTGGTTGCTTCTTTGATGATTCTTGATGCTTGTGGATGGTTCTACATCATGCTCTATCTTTTTTCCATTTCTGGGTTGATCGGTCATTTTTCTCTTGTGAGTTCAGGTTTTTATGTTCTTGGCTAACATGGTGGTTGTAAAATGTTTTGGATCCTTCGAGATTAAAATGTGAATGTTTGGCACACTCGTTGATATTTTTTTAAGTCTTCATTATGTTGTGGCTAATGATGTTTGATTCGCATTGAAAATTTACTTGTAAATTTTGGCAGACATTGTGTATATGTTCTTTTTTTTTTGGCTGACGAAGTTGTTGATGAAATTCCATGTTGTGGATATATAAGAATGGTTGGTTGTGTGAAGTTAAGAGAAAATAAGTGCTAGAGAAAGAGAAAGTGTGTGAATAGTGACCTAATCATTTGATTGCAGAGTAGAGTGTGAAGAAGTTTGAGCGAAGTGTGAAGGAGTGTTTATGTGCTTAATTGGAACTATAATCAAGCTTGTGTAGAAGCTATTTTCTCATTTCATACCCTGTGGATCTAATCCGAATTGTTGTAAGATAGTGTTTCTTCTTTGGGTAGTGAGCCCTCTTGTATTTGAGCAGTGAGCTCTAGATAGTGTGCCTGAATGCATGTGCATTTCCATTATTCTTCATTATACTTTTAACAGGGTATAATATTGTGGATTGACATCAACCATGGTTTTTCCCCTTATAGGGTTTCCACGTATAAATTCTTTGTGTTCTCTATGTTTTAGATGTGTTGATTATCTTTGGTTCACTATTCTTTCATCAGATCTGCAATTAAGTTAAGTTTGAAAAGTTTACATATTATGTGATAGTTGATTCCTAAGTTATCTATCCTTGTTTTTCCAACAATTGGTATCATAGTAGGTTCCTCTGAAGAAGTTTAAAAGCTCAAGGTGATCTAAGATGGCATCATACAAGAAGGATAGTCCTAAATTTGATGGAATAAACTACTCTTTGTGGAAAGCAAGAATGGAGTGTCATTTGAGTTGTATTGGTGAAACCTTCTAGAAGATTACAAAGAATAGATATGTTATTCCTCATAATGGTTCTTCCAGTCCTGATGAGATTAAATTGGCTGAGATTAACATTAGGGCTATTGAAGCTTTGCTGAGTGCTCTAACAGATTCAAAAATGACAAATGTGATGGATCTAGAGACAACTCATGAGATATGGAAGAAGCTAGAGACTTTGTATGAAGGAGATGCACTTGTGAAGGTCACTAAGCTATAGAGTTTGAAAGGAAAGTATGAAAATTTAAAGATGGGTGAAGATGAAAATATTTCTTCTTTTATGCAAATATTAAATGAACTTGTGATAGGTATTAGATGTGTCGGTGGTACCATGGATGAACAAGAAATTGAAGCTAAAGTTCTCATATCATTTCCTCCCTCTTACAAACCAAAGGCTCATATTATTGGAGAGATCAGAATGGTAGCAAATGTGACAAGAGATATGTTGATTTGTAAACTTGTTGCCTTTAAGTTGAGTGAATTTGGTGATTCTTCCCTCAAGACTGAATCTTCATTTAAGGCCTCTATATCTAGAAGAATCAAGCAAAGATATGATCAAGGAGAGAGTTCTAGAAAGAAATTAAAGTATGATGAAGAAAGAGAGGTAGAAGAGCTGAAAGCACTGATTGTGAAGAAAGAAGGCAAAGGACAAGGTAAGTATAAAGGAAAGTTGCCTGCTAAATTTTTCTCTTGCAGTAAAATAGGTCATTTTGCTTCCAGGTGTCCTGAAAGATTTCCTAGTTCTAAGCCTAGCAAACCTAGATTTCAAAAGAAATGTTATTATGCTAAAGAAGGTGTGACTGATGAAGAATCTAATAAAGAAAATGGAAATGAAGATGAATGGGTTTTCCTTGCTATCAGGGAAAATGGTCTGGTGGCTCCTAAATCTACTAAAGTTGATAAAGCCCTTCTAGCCTAAATCGAAGAAAAGGATGAGTGGGTTATTGATAGTAGATGCTCATAGATCATATGATTGGTGACAAAAGAAAATTTGTAAGCCTAGAGAAATATGATGGTGTGGTTGTAAGATTTAGAGATAAAAATGTTGGTGTGATTCATGGCAGAGGATCTATTTTTCTTGGTAAACATAACAATGATGATGTCCTTTATGTTGAAGGCTTGAAGCATAACCTGTTGAGTGTTGGAAAGATGGTGGAAAAAGGTTACAATCTTCAATTAAAAAATGGAAGATGCAGGATACTTAGAAGCTCTAGAAATGTAATTGCTTCATGTACAAAGACAAGAGGGATTATTTTTCATCTGAATGCTAGTGAAAGTTGTTTAATTGCTCAAGTAGATGAAAGATGGTTATGGCATAGGAGGTTATTTCATGTGAATTTTGATAACATTGTAAAGGTAAGCTCCCCTCAAGTGGTAAGAGATCTACCTAGGCTAATGAAGCCTACTAACACAACATGCAAGGAATGCGAAATGGGAAAAAATACTAGAGTTTCTTTTTAGAGAAAATAGCATGATTTTAATGGAGTACTGGAGCTGGTGCATACTGATCTGTGCAGTCCTTCCAGAATCAAAAGTATAAAAGGAGAAAAGTACTTTCTTTTGCTTATCGATGATTACTCTACGATGATATTGGTTGCTTTCTTAAGAGAAAAAAGTGAAGAATTAGAGAAGTTTAAAAGCTTCAAAGCTATTGCAGAAAATGAGAGAAATCTAAAGATGAAATGCTTAAGGTCAAACAAAAGTGGTGAGTTGACATCCTGGGAGTTCAATTCTTTCTGTGAAGAGCATGGAATCAAAAGATAGTTATCTGCTCCTCAAACCACTGAACATAATGGAGTTGTAGAGAGAAAGAATAGAACAATTATGGATGTTGCCAGAACAATGATGTTAGAAGAAAATGTGCCTCACATCTATTAGAGAGAAGCTATAAACACTATTGTGTACACTCTAAACTGGGTAAAGATCAATGGTATTTTTAACATGTTTGATGCAAGGTGTGATGAAGGAATATTTCTAGGTTACTCTACTAAAAGCAAAGCTTACTAGTGCTATAACAGAAGATTGAGAAAAATGGTTTAAAGTGCAATTGTAAGAGTTGATGAGGACTTTGGTAGATCATCTAGATGTTATGGATATGACTCAGATGACCAACAATATAGTATAGACAAAGAAAAAAATTCTTATACACAAAATCAAGTTCAATTTGTTCTGGTAAATCATGAAAGTCGGGAAGGAGACATAAGTGGAAGTGTAGAAGAAAGAATAGAAGAAGTAGAAGAGCAAGAGAATCCTAAAATTTTGAGGTATGTAAAGCTAAATCATTCTAAAGATCAAATTATAGGAGATAAGAATAAATGTGTGTAGACTACAAGAAGGATTGCATAAGAGTATTGTGTAATTTCTAAGATTCAGCCTAACAATATCAATGAAGCTTGTAATCACTGGATGGAAGCTATGAAGCAAGAACTGATGTAGATTGAAAAGAATGATAGATTCTTGTTCCTAGACCTAAAGATAAAAATGTGATTAGTACTAAATGGGTCTTTTGGAATAAGTTGAATGAACAAGGTGAAGTGGTTCAAAATAAAGCAAGACTAGTATGTAAAGGGTATTCACAAATGGACGGTACTGATTTTGAAGAAACCTTTGCCCCTATTCTGAGAATTGAAGCTGTAATATTATTTCTTGCTTATGTTGCATATAAGAACTACAAAATCTATCAAATGGACGTGAAGTCAACCTTTTTGAATGGTGAGTTAGAAGAAGGGGTATATGTTGAACAACCAGATGGATTTCAACTGACCAATAAGGAAGACATGGTTTTCCAATTCAAGAAAGCTCTGTATGGACTCAAGCAAGCCCCTAGAGCCTAGTATGCTAGACTAGATAAATACTTACTAAATCTTAGATTCAATAAAGCTATTGTTGACAACTTGTATTTTAAGTTGCATCATGATAAAGAGTAGATTATTGAAGTATTTGTTGATGACATTATTTTTGGAGGTGATGATGATCTATTTATGAAGTTTTTCAATGAAATGAAAAGTGAATTTGAAATGAGTATGATTGGAGAGATGAAGTTATTTCTGAGATTACAAGTCACTTAGTTAGACAATGGTACTTTCATATCTAAATCCAAATATGCAAGAGAGGTTTTGAAGAAGTTTGGCATGGAAGACTCAAAACCTATTGGGACATCCATGGTAACGAGATGCAAGTTAACACAAAATGATGATTCTCCTAAGGAAAATCAAACAAGATACATGTCAATGATTGATGGATTTCTCTAATTAACTCATACCAGACTAAAAATCATAAATTCTATATGTATGGTTGCTAGATATCAAGCTAATTTGAAAGAATCTTGTGCGACTGCTGTAAAGAAAATTTTTAGATACCTTAAAGGAACAATTGATTTTGGGCTTTGGTATCCGTAAGATGATGATCTTACCTTGAGTGCCTATACTGATGTGGATTGGGAAGGACATGTATATGACAGGAAAATCACTAGAGGTGGTGCCTTCTTCCTAGGGAAGAAGCTGGTGTCTTGGTTGAGTAAAAAGAAGAATTCCATTTCCTTATCTACTAATGAGGCCGAGTATATTGCTACTGCAAATAATTATTCTCAAGTTTTGTCGATGAAATAGATGTTGAAATATATCAAAGTAGTATATAATGAGCCTATTTCTATATACTGTGACAACTCAAGTGCAATAAACATATCAAAGAATTTGGCACTACATTCTAAGACCAAGCATATATCAATCAAGTTTCACTTCCAGAGGGAGAAAGTGAGTGAGAAAGAAGTTAGACTGGAATATGTTCCTACCAAAGAAAATATTGTAGACATTTTCACCAATTCATTACCAAAGGATACTTTTGAGTATCTCAAAGGGATGCTAGGGGTGATTCTCTGTTCTGTTAAGAACTAGATATGCATTTACTTGCATCAATTGTGTGCTTCATAACTATATTCTGATATGAATTGATGTTTTTGTGGCTACTACTAAGAGGGAGTAGTCAGATGTGCAAATATGTGGTTTAGAGCTTGTATGTGGAAAGATAATGCTTATTTTTTCCATTGATTTTAAAGGGGGAGAAGAGCAATCTGAAAGAAAAACAACATGTTGATAACAGTTAGAATCTAAGGGGGAGTAAGTGCTAATTGAGAATTGTGTTCATTGTGTTTTTCACATCATGTGTTTCCATCAATGACAAAAGGGGAGATTGTTGGATGTTGTGGTTGTGTTGCTGATATGTAGTTGTCATTGATGTCAAAACTATTAGCATTGATGTATTGTAGGTTGTATATGTAAAGGATATTGAGAAATTTGTTAAAGAAAGAGATGCAGGTTGACAGTGGAACAGTGAAGTCATGAAAATGTCTTGCTTAGTACGTTGACAATAAATCATTATAGACTAAATGGTTTATTTTTGAGTGTATCTATTTTATCCACCCAAAGTTTCAGAGGTCCAGATGAAGATTTAATTGTGTTATGAATAATTGTGTTCTGACATTTTTTTATGTGGCTTCAGTTAGTGTTCTTGATTGAAGTTGATGTGATTCTAGTAATTTCAATTGTTGTGGATGCTTCTCTGATTATTCTTTAATGCTTGTGGGTGGTTCTAGATCATGCTCTATCTTTGTTGCACGTCGGCATTGATCGGTGTGCTCGTGGTTGGTGATTTTTCTCTTATGTGTTCGGGTTTTTATGTTCTTGGCCAACATGGTGGTTGTAATGTGTTGTGGATCCTTAGAGATTAAAATTTGAAGTTTTTCCTACTTGTGGATATTGTTTTAAGTCTTCATTATGTTGTGGACAATGGTGTTTGATTCACATTGAAAATTTACTTGTAAATTTGGGCCGACAATGTGTATATGTTTTATATTTTGTTTTGGCTAACAAAGTTGTTAATGAAATTCCATGTTGTGGATATATAAGAGTGGTTGGTTGTGTGAAGTTAAGAGTGAATAAGTTCCATAGAAAGAGAAAGTGTGTGAATAGTGACCTAGTCCTTCGATTGCAGAGCAAAGTGTGAAGAAATTTGAGCGAAGTGTGAAGGAGTGTTTTTGTGCTTAACCGAAATTGTAACCAGGTTTGTGTAGAAGCTATTTTCTCAGTTCATACCCTGCAAATATAATCTAAATTTTTGTAAGACAGTGTGTATTTTTTGGTAGTGAACCCTCTTGTATTTGAGCAATGAGCTCTAGGCAGTGTTCTTGAATGCATATGCATTCCCATTATTATTCATTATACTTTTAACAGGGTATAATATTGTGAACTGACATCCACTGTGTTTTTTCCCCTAACAGGGTTTCCATGTAAAAAATCTTGTTCTCTATGTTTTAGATGTGTTTATTATTTGTGGTTCATTGTTCTTTCATTATATTTGAGATTAAGTTAAGTTAAGTTTGAAAATTTTACATATTCTGTGACAATTGATTCACCCCCACCCCTCTCAGTTGTCTATCCTTTTTTTTCCAACACAATGTGTGTCCCCACTTTAAAGAAATTACTAACACCATTTTTGTGAACAATTTAATTTAAAGTAGAAAATAATCAATGCTAAATGATAAAGAAGACATGAGAGATTATTTAGAAAGCCCTATGCCAAGTCATATGTTTCAAATAATACCACATCATGAAAAAATGGGGTTTCCCCCAAAAGAAAATCCTAAAACACATAAGGGATCTATGGATCCAGGGTTATTATTTCTTTGCTACAATGATATTATAGCACTTGAAAATGTTAGCATTCCCCAAATAATCAGAAAATGGGAAGAATGGCACATATAGAACACAAACAAAGAAAAATTCTTTTGGGTAAACATGGAAGAGACCTAAATGTATTGATGGCTTGAATCAACCCAAAAAGAAAAGAAAAAAGAAAAAAGAAAAGATAATTGTTTACGAAATATATAAGATTGCAGATATAAATAAAGGAATACACATGAAGAGATACATCAAACAAAACAACACGAGGGATCACATTATGCACATGCAATCACATAAAGGACATGAAAATGAAAACAAAGACAAGACTAGTAAGGAACATGTAAGTCAACCTATAGTAGGTCATCTATATCCCAATCTTGTTTAGTATATATGAAAGGTGGACAACTAGCCAAAGGGACAACATAAAGTGCCAAACTAGGACAAGGACCAAGTTCAACACTATTATTAGGAGGGTCATCATTTAATCTCATAGAAGACCAAAAAAATGAATTCAACTCATTATGCACTTGTTGATCAATCTTAGCAGTTTCATTATCATCATCCAAGTTAATCACAATAGTAGGTCTAATGACAATGTCCATAGAATATTGTTGCTATTTATGTTGTAGTGAAGGTGAAAAGGCATCATGCATTGCTTGAGACAAGTTTGAATTTTTTTTTAATGTTTTTATTTTCTTCTTTTGCATGTAACAAATGAGCAATAGCATGACATCTATGCCTATGCTCTCAAGAATTTTGGTTTCTTTTGATTTTTTTTCATGATGTGATTGTGTAAGAACAAGTTTATCAACCATAGGTTTATTTTCTTCCCATAAGGGAGGAATAGAAGGAACCATGGGAGGTTGTTCAACTACTTTCTTTTTAGCTTAATAAACTTTTTTGAATTTAGGAGGCACAATGAAATTTGTTTGATTATCTCATGGTCACTTATATAAAATACAAGGAGGATTTTTCATACGTTGATCTTGGTTACTTGGAAGGGATTTTCATTCAATAATGGTTTCATCAAGGATAGGATGCTCAATAATGAGTTTGAGGCATATTGGTAATGGATAATTCTGCTATGCGCTTTGCCTTAAAATTTTGATAGGCTTTGAAAAAGAAGTCCTCACAGGGTCTAATAGGTTCAATAGGCCTTTGCCAAAATAAATCCAATGAGAAGTTCCCATGGGAAGACATAGGATTAAAGCCACTATAATGCACAATAAATATCTCATTTCCAAATTGAAACTTTAAGTATTTATGCACAATTGACAGGACAAAATTCATGGAGCAAAGACATGGATAGACTAACTTCACTCAAAATTGGTTCAAAGTTTGGATGATGGTGAATGAGACATTTATTTTTTCAGTCTAACTTTTCAAGGGAGACTAATGGAACCTATTGTAGGGAAAGAAAAAAAATATGTGTTTTGATCCATACTCTCGGCCTTTCATATGTATGTTAATAAATCTCATGCACAAATAAAAATTCTTCAATGATCACGTTCTCTACACAGATGGGATCAATTAATATCACATTAATAGGTTTGTCATTGATTCTCCCAGCTATGTAAAGAGGACCATCTAGTGCATGTTTAAGTATGTCTCGTTGTGAGAAAGCAATGTCAAGGGGCATCTTATTTAGTTCCTTACAAGGTTTAACTTCAATAAATCCAACCATAGATTGTATAAATTTTTCATCATTATCATTCATATTATCATCATTTATGTCAACATTCATGACATCATTCTTTATTTCACTAGCTTTGAAAACTGAAAGGTTTTGATGGGTATGTGTAGGATCATCATGGAATAAATAGGCCCTTAAGTGATGAAAAATTAAGAAAAATCAAAGTTAGGCAACTCGATGTAAAAATTTGAATAATTTATCTATAGTATTTCAAAAATATGTAAGAATAGAATCTGTAGAAAATTGAATCTAGTTTCTAAACTACTAGGTTTATTTAAAATAAAAAATATTCTATTTGGTGAAAATTTGAAATTTCAATGCAGTAGTACTTAAATTTCAAGGAAAAAATAAGTAGGTGTCTATTTGACCACCCTAACCACAAGAAAATGATAATATTTTTTGATAAGATTTTAGATATAATTAGAGGACTCATGTTCCAATGTGATGCATATTTTTTTGTAATTTTTTTCTAAGTAAATAATTAATTATGAATTTTTTATTTCACCTTTTAGAAAATATAAAAACTCATATGTCTGACCACCTTAACTCGGTCAAAACCTCATGAAATTCATTTTTTTTAATACTATAGTATGCAAAGCATAGAATGTGATGCATGTTTTGGACTCAAAAAATGTGATACCATTTGAAAGCTATAGATTGTTTTCAATCAACATCTAAATCAAGACTTTAGTGATAATTCAAATAGAAAATAAAAAATAATTATTTATTAAATTCAAAGTGAAGTATAATCTATATTGGTGGAAAGTTGAGAATCTCCTTTAAAAACCCTTTTTGTTTCATCAATTTTGGGTAAAAAAAGGTTGCCAACCACATACCCATCATATCACCACTTTTTGGCCCATCATGATCCTACACATACCCTGATTTGGCATAGAATTGGTGAAGATTTGCAAATTTTGATTAGGAGATACAAATTTATTACCTTTATCATTAACACCTCCAATTTGAATATGATTATAATCAATCAGGTCTTGCACAAAATGTTTAAGACATTTACAATGTTTCGTATCATGTATAGTTTTTCAATGAAAATGGCAATAAGAATTTGGTCTATACTTTAAACCTCTTGGTAAAGGCTTAGTAGGATCAGGAGCACTAACAAGACGTAAGGAGATCAAATTATTCTCTAAGAGATGCAACATGATATTATGAAGGGTATCACATAGGGGTGTAAATTGTCTATTTCTATCTGTAAAGGCATATGGTTTTTTCATCTTTATAGCAGCTACTAGGGTGTCAAAATTTTGAGTTGATTGAGCTGGATTAAGTTGTAGAAATACCTTATTTTGTTTCTTGAAATGTCGCTAGTTGGTTTGAGGTGTGGATTCAAAAATTTTAGGACAATTAGAGGAATTTTTCACTTCACAATTACTAACTAAATTTTGATAATCACAAAGGCTCATACACAACTGTGTGAAAGAAGGAAACCTTGACATATCAAGATTAGCTTGGATTTTTCTTGCAAATTGGAAATAAACATTCTTTGAAGGTCGACATCAGGAATCTTAATGCCTATTTTGGAATAAAACATTTGGTATCACACTATAACACTAGTGGCCTTTTCATCATCCTTTTGTTTACATGTCATCAAATCACCAATGGTCATCTTAGTACCTGTGTGAATTTGGATGTGGTTGTAAAAATCAGCTTAATAAATTCATTGAATGTGCTAATTGAATTATTTAGTAGGGAGAAAAACCACTCTAAAGCAACATCTTTCAAAGATCTAAGGAAGAGCTTAGACAAGAGTTTATCCTCAAAAATTAAGTCACTACATAAGTTTGTGTAAGAAGAAGCATGACTAACAGGATCTCCTTTCCCACCATATTTCTCAAACCTAGGAACCTCTATACTTTGTGTCACTTTTGTTCTCAATACCTCAAAGGATAATGGATTGCTTTTGATGTATTATGAAGGTTTTCCATTGTTGTCTTGGTTTATGTGGTGATTTGTTGTTGTAAGAATGAGAAAGTTTGCAAAAGTGTGTTAAGGATTGGATCCTTTTTGGTGTTATGAGATGGAGGTGAATAAGATGGATTTGTGTATGTATATGGAGGGAAAGTAAATTGTAGATTTGTGATGGGGGATGCTTGATGAGATATGAGATTTGAATGCACAAAGCCAGAGGGATTCCTAGTGGAAATAACTAAAAAAGTGTTGACATTGCTAGTAGTTTGGATGGTTGTAGTAACATGAGTACTAGGGTAGGTAGGAATAGAGGTAAGGGTTGTGGAAGGAAGAATTAAATTTACACATTGGCTTTGAGCATACCATAAAGCTTAAGCATAACTAGTCACTATAGGAACATGTTTATCAACAATATGAGCTAGACTTCACACAATGTATATTCCATGTTTTTTTAAGAATTTTACTCACATTATCTAGAGAAATAATGGCACTACTAGAAATTTTTTCAGAAGTCACAAAGTTTTTCATTTTCTCTATTTCTTCATTTATCCTTCTTATGCTCTCTTGCAAGACATTAGCAACCATTTCTTCAACATCATGTGCATTATTTGTGGGTAGGTAAGTCATTGGAAATGAGGTACGAATACTATGATCCATAGTGGGTTGATTAGTAACAACGCTATGAGTGAAAGAGTTGGAAAACCCAAGAACCATGGTGAATGGTGTATTGCAAGGGGTGATCCCACAATATTGGCTTAGAATTTTTGGCCAAACTGTTCACTGAACTATTTTTTTCTAACTAAATCTTCACTTTCAGGCACCTATAGCAACTAGTGATTTGTGATAAATTTTTTTGTAGCTTTTAAATATACTTTTTTCAAAAAAAAATTGAATCAGATTGCACTTCATTTTCCATCCCCTTCAAAACCTAGTTTTTCAGTAAACACCATTTTTAAGCAGTGAGACTCACCATATAACACAACATTTTTTCCATGAAGGATAAAATTCT
>VDFB02222062.1:0-12917 GCA_007258455.2 Sequoia sempervirens | reverse complement strand
TCCCTTATTTTTCCATGTGGTCCCGTAGAATCCATTGAGTCATGAATATTTCACTATATAATCCATATCGGCAATAGATGGTGAGGGTCTCCCCGATCCATAATGTTTTCTTTTTGCTAATATACATCTGTTGTAGGTCTATCGGCAAGACTTCAGAGATGTCACATCGATCAAAATTCATATGCAAACACCCATCGACAGGACACCATTCATTGTTTTGGCAACAAAATGACATATCGGTGAGAACTTTCATCAGGATGAGTCATAGTGAAATCATATTGTCTTATCGATCGGTGCCCGAGCAAACGTTTCGGCCAAATGAAAAGTTTTCGGAGTGAGGTCTTTCCGAATGTATTATGTCTCACCGACTAGCTCACAGAACGACATATCGGCCAGACTAAATGTTAGCGGAATAAAGTCTCAGCGAATGCACCCAGTCTCGCCGACAAAGCATAAGGGGATTATATCAAATGACTCTTAGGATGAGGTTATGTAGTCTTGCTGACTCATATGTCTCACCGAAGTGTTTCATCGACGAGAAAGTAAATATGTTTCATCGACTAGAAAACATACCATGGGGTGTATCTCGGTAAGACACAAAGTATTCTATGAAACCTCTCCCCAACTCCAAAAGTCATAGCGAAACATAAGATAAAGGGATATCTATCGACAAGACAATGGTTATCGCTATATGTCATAGCGAGTCATTGTAGGTCATACCGATTGGAAAGCAAAGTGAACTTATTGCTGAGACAATAATTATCGAGGAGAGTCATATCGAACACATCAGAGTCTTATCGATCGGGATACAAAGGGTTACATTGGCCAGACTTAAGCCATCAGTGAAATGTCATGTAGCATCTGTTTGGTCTCGCCGATACTGTTGAAGGTGGGTCCTGTCATTGCCATTAGAATGAAGTCATGAAGTCTTACCAACTCCTATGTCACAACGACAAGATTCAAACTTGGAGATACGTTTTGGTGAGACTGGCTTCTTCGGTGAGAGCTATGTGAATCATACCGAATGAAGGTTCATTGGCAGGAAAATTGCTATGTCACGGCGATTAGAAAGTGAACTTAAGGAGATGTTTCGATAAGACATGAAGTGAGTTGTGGGACATCCTACCGGCTCCATAAGTCACAGTGATGGTTTTCATCAATGAGAGTTTCAGCGATATACTTGCGATTGAAGGAATAACTGTGGGTGAGACATTGAACATTGGTAAGATTGTGTAATGTCTTCGCGGGAGTCTGATGAACAGTTGTAAAGGCTCGAATGAAATAACTGCTCAGATGTGAATGCGAATGGATGTGACTTTTCATGTGGCCGATATATAAAACCCATTTTTGACAGTAGCGAAGAGGAGAGACAGAGTAAAAAAAATACAGTAGGATACCAAATTTTTTGAGACTATGATGCATGATTGAAAAACAATAGAGATTTCAATTGAATTTCTGATGTGATGAAATTTTTCTGGTGTCAATTGTCTATTGTGCTCATTGAAAGTATTACTAAAGTTGTCTCCAATATTGATGCTTTTTGGTTATTTAAATTGATGTAACAAGTTTATATTCAGTTTATTAGTGCACATTTGTTGTATCTGTGTGGTTGATTGATCAGCTCTTTCAAGAAAAGATTAAATCCTTTTAATGGATCACAGTAATCAGGGAGATTCATTTGGATCATTAAGAACTTGGTAGTCACAGTCTTGCATATTTATACAAGTTACAAACTAAAACATATTCCAAACAATTTGAGTTTCTGCCAATTTTTTTTTATTCATTTAAGATTTCATTTGACTTCGCATACCCAATAAGGCACTAGTCTCTACATTTTTAGCATTTATTTTCATTCATTTTTTACATCTGTTAACTGAACATATTAGGTTTTAATTTCAATGTTGTTATATAATTTATACCAAATTCCAGTTTTATTTGTCCATTCCCATCTGCCATTGTGGGAAAAACATTTCAAGAGAGATAAGCACAAGTCAAGTCTGCCTCACTCATATAGGTACACCCGCCTAGGTCTGGCAACACCTGAAGAGTAGAGGGTTCATTGGCGTGGAAAAACATTACTAAGCATAGACACAACTATGGCATCACAAATGAGACTACTCCCAAGCACTTAACAACATTCCTTTCGTTGTTTCTACATATTCTCTATTTTTAGCAAACAATGCCAAATATCTCTAGTAGGCCAAAATTCCATCTAATCAGGTGATTCCTTTTCTATCATAAATCATTTACACAATCCCAATACAGATTCTCAGGCCTATTTTTGATCCTTTCAAGATACTATAAAATTTTATACACTTATTTCACAAAACAGAGTAGAACCAGCATGTTGTCTACTGGTAAAAGCCCTTAAATAGGTCAATTTATCAAAGAAAGTCATCATAGAACTACTCACCAATCCACCAAACCTACAAACAGTCTTAGGCCATGTGTAGAAACTCACAAATAAACAAGTTTCAAGATGGGAAACACCCATCAATACACAAAATCAGTAAACACTTGATTATAGGGTGAAAACACACCAACCATGAGGGTTTCTTTAATGAAACATTTGCAAAACCTCTACTACTCCTCCCAAAAATTGAAACATGCTTCATTAGGTCTGCAAATTATTTTTAAATCATTTCTAAGCTCCTATGCATGTTGTTTCCTCAAACCCTACTTGAAAACACCATTTTTTTAATGAGAAAATTCATAATTTTGTTCATGCAGCAGTATCTCGACTTCTTATTTCTATTTACCCCTACCACACACATCTTCACATTGAAAAGATAGTAAATATGATCCATTCCACCAACCTACTAGCCCTACATCAGTGGAATGGCTAAGAATCACTTTTTAGACTCTCAAAATAATTCTAAGGAAACCACAGACCGCGACTTAGGAAACTAAGTTCAAATTCTTGATTATTTGAATTGCAATTCCTACAACTTTCAAGAATGAAAGAAGTCTCTTTCCCTGACAAGAATCAAATCTTAGAATGCTTGAATCACTATGCAACCTGAAAAAAAGAATAGAAAAGCTTGCCAAAATAACTGAGCAGAGGTTTTTTATTATTTTTATGGATTTTTGGGATACAAGATATGCCTTTCTCAAGCTTACAATGTGTTTTAAAGGTGTCTAAATCAATTGAAATAGCTGCCTCTTCATCTTCATCAACCCATCATTTCCCTTCCACAAAAAAGACTCTTCACCTTCCTGCTTTTGTGCAATTTTACATTTTTACAATAATTGATAACTTTTGTTATAAAAAGAAACTTTTCAATAATATCACCTAGTGACCTATTTCATGGTGCAAATACATTGAAATTCATCATTTCATGACCTTCACTCATCGTATTTACTTGAACATTACAAATTGAACAAATTATCCTTTTAAAGGAATTTCATGACCTAGGTGCTCCTACACCAGTTTGTCATGGTACAACCTTATGTTGTCAATGGACTTTCTTGTGTATGCTTCCAAAGCTTTCATTGAGTCATGCTTCCAAAGCTTTCAATTAGTTAATTTGACAACTTAGCACTTTTTGCACAGGTAAAATTATTCGTCATGCCGAAGAAACAAACTATTAAAAGGAAAAAACTAACAGATGATCAGCTCCAAGCCTTGAGAGATAAAGAGAAAAAAACGGATGAGGGAATATCATGAAAAGAAGAAATTAGGAACGATTGATGAAAACAATCCAGTTGTAGAGGAACCTCAACCATCAAAAAGAGAAAATAAATTTGCAGCACAAAGGGCATGAATACAAAAGAGTCGTGCTAGGGGAGATGCAGATACCGTAGTTGGAGACACACCCTCTACCGCAAGTTAATACGAAGGGATACCATTAAGCACAAGCGAATATGGAGGGACACCATCTACCACAAGTGAGTATGGTTCGACACCATCCACCACATCTGAAGTTGAGAGTACATCACTCAAAGTTGACGAACAAGGTATGCCATCCCCATGTAACCCCAAGGTAGTGTCTTCTATTCCACCCTCAATCAAGGTACCATTCCAGCCCACCTCAATCTAATATTGATGAAATTATAATTAATATTGATGAGATATTTTGCAGCACATGGAAGGTAAGATTCTAACCACTTGTAGAAGATGATATGTTGATAAGATTTGGAAAATGTTCTTTGAAAAATGAGACCCAAGATGTCAACTATTTTGTTCAAAGAATGCGGGTTTATAGTAGAGAAACATCATGAAGACTCTTTTGGGTTGAGAACATCAATGCATCAAGTGAAAACACTATTGTGAAGAATCTAATGGATGCTTATGACAATGTGGGTAAGACCTCACGCTCAAAGCATAGTAATGTCACCTAATGTGTCATTACATTGAATTTGGTAAGCTAACAAACAAAGAGATCTCACCTCATTAAAAATACAAGTCAAAAAATGGGAATTAGTAGAAAACTTTATCAAAAGTCTTTCAAAGGTAGCAAAGAATTTAGGGAACCAATTAAATGAATTATGGGCATTCTCGGGGAGACTGCCACACAAAGATAAAAAAGTTGTTGAAGCATTGAGAACACTAATTGAAGATTATTGGAAGAATAATACAAGGCCATCTCCGAATCAAAGGGATGTCATAAGAAGGAGAATCGGTAGTCGAAACCCTGAGCCACATCCAAAGCATTTTTTGGATACAAATCAAACCCAATTTTTTCATAAATTTTAAAATGCTTATCCTCAAATTAGTATTTCTCAAAGATTCTTTGAAATTCTTAAACCTTTTTATGTCAAGATAAATCACACACACACTACTTGTTGTAGACTACATATTGAATTCGCTAACCATTATGATGTTTATCGTTCTATATGTTTAGATTTACATACTAATGATGTTTTGCAAGATTGTGGCATAGAAGCCCCACAAAAATCTTCAAGAGATTTCTTATCAAAAAATTTATGTCAAATAAAGGATGGCCAAATATTCTACATGAGAACATGCTTGGATGGTTCATGCGAGCGTTGTGGTGGCTTGCAACGAATGCAAGTATGTCAACATATGGAAAGCATAGATGAGGTGGGGCATAAACTAGTAGATTTTGGGAAGTATAAAACAGTGGCATACGCTACAAAAGATGGGTCTCAAGCAAAAAGGTGTGATTTGGTTGTTGAGAAGATTCCATTGTATCATTTTATGTCCATGTTTCTGTTACCCATTTTTCACCAACGGGCTCAATCAAGTAGGGTAACCTATGTTTTCGGATGTTCTCAAAGACCAAATGGAGGAACACTTGCATCAAGGTTACATTTTTCTAACTGGTTTGCTTCTTGTGCAGCTGCAAGGGAAAAGGTCTGTTTTAATTTGGCACGTGGATTAAATGTGGCTCCCACAAGGGTTGAGCCCAGTGTGCTGGTGTTCGGTTTTGGGTGGGTCTTCATCTTATGTCTTTGCCTTGTTTTCCCCCCTTTTCTATTTTGTTTTCCTTGTGCTCCTTTTCTTTTTGTTCTATCGAAGGCAGAATCAGAATTGGAACTGAACTTGGAAACTTTCCAAAAGTTTTAGGTTCTGGTCTCGTCCCGGTCTTGACTCCGCCGAGCTTGTTTGTTTGTTTTTTCCTTTGTTCTCATTGTTGTGGTCGGGGGGTGTTTCCTCCCCTTATTTTTCTTCCTTTTTTGTCCCTTTTTTAATTCTCTTTGCATGTTGTCAGAGGCGAGTTCGAGACGGAATCTGAACTTGAAACTTGAGGAAAGTTTTAGGGTTGGATTTGTTTCCTCTTTCCCCACCCTTAATTGTGGTTTTGTCTGATCGGTTTTGTTCCTGATCCTCCTTGTTTCCTTTTGCTTTGTTTCGCTGGCCCGTAACCTAGATTCAATTTTGAACTTGAATTTTAAGTTCTCAGATTCCATTCCATTCTCGGTCCCGCTCGCTTCTTTGTTTTTCTCTCTTGCATCGCTTGAGCCGAGCCTTAGAATTCTCTGACTGAATCGAACCAAACTTTGAGATTCTTTCCCAAAGTTTCCGTGTCCCAGTTCCCAGCCCCTGGGGCTCAGCAGGTCTTTGTTCTTTTTTTTCCTTTGTTCCTTTGTATTGTCTAGAGGTGCTTTCTCCTGTTCGTCTTTCTTCCTTCTCGTCCTTTCCTTCTTCTTTTGAGTTTTGTCAGGGGTGGGGCTGGGTCAGAATCCGAACCTAAAACTTGAAGAAAGTTTCAGGGGTGGATTTGGTCTCGATCCTGCTCCTAAGGATATATTTGAGCTCCGCTCCACCTCCGAGCCTTGCTGCTGATTCTCATCCCGACTGACTCCGCCAAGGATCCAAGCTTGGGAAACATTGAAGAGCTCAAAAGATTTCTACCCACACAAAGAGGTCTCAACACCGTGAAGGAAGCATTTTCGCTTATGATGTCCGGCCGACTCATCGATGGTCTCAATAAGGTTTTGCCTTCGGCATAAAGTCTTGCTGACATAGCGATGTCTTCCCAACAAATGAAGGAGCTCGAGGAGAATGAGGGAGCTCACTGTGACGTCTTGACGACCCGCGAGAGGTCTTACCGAAAAGAGATTTTTATTAGGGAAAGGACCTTTGTTCGCCATAAGGTCATGTCAACAGATGATGGTCTCAGTGATAGATTGTTCACAAGGCCATCGACGAGGAGGAAAAATATTACCTTCAGCAAGAGGTCTGGCCGAAGGGGAAAAGTCTCACCGACGGGGTGGATTTTTTCCAAAGCAGAAGTGGTCTTGGCGAAATGAAATGAGTTCAGAGGGAAGTCTCCCTGACCCGATGGTGTCTCGGCGACTAATAGAGGTCTCGGTGATGGAAAGGAATATTAGTATGACTAATGGAACCCACTATGACTCTTGCCGACTACGTATGTCTTGCCGAATGGAATTGGCATGTCGGTGTGACTCTAGTTGCCCACTGTGACTTCTCCCCAACATCCAAAGTCTCACCAATAGCGATGGGTCTGTCGAAGGTTTCAGCGAGACTCTTGCTGAATGCAGGTGTCTGGGTGATGAAATGTGCATATCAGTATAACTCTTTTAGCTCGATATGACTCCTGCTGACAGTTCCAAGCTATGTCGACCGTCCTGTGAAGTATACTCACATCGGGGAGACACAATTAGTGTCTCACTGACATGCGATGTTGTTTGAAGGACCCTTTTGACCATCTGGAATCTACGGGGCACGATTTTGACCAATCAAAGTGAGCTATAGGAGAGTCATGGTAGTTTGACCCATGAGAGGAGGATCAGTAGAATGAGCAACGTGGATCTACTCTGATCTCAGTAGCATTCAAGCAGTTTGACAGGGAGGTTAGAAGATATACACGAGACCAGAAGTTAATGCAGGCTTTGCAAAAGATCAAGAGGGTCTTTCCTAGGGCAACTCTTCACCGACATAGATAGCAGGGATGCATTCAATGCAGCATTAACTTCATTCGAAAAGATCTAAGGGAATGTCTTTCGGCCGACTGATATTTTTGTAAACCCTAGGACAGTCACCGACATCTTTTTGTATATAGGGCATTTTTTCCTCTTTGTAAAGGGAGTTCGAATTATGCATTCTGGAGAGTTAGTGATTTTTCCTCAAATCCTTTCTCAATTGATGTAGATTTTGTAACTCATTTAGAGTTCTCCTTATGCTTTTTTCTGAAGTCTGTGACTTTTGCAGTCCTCTCTCAGATAGAAAAATTATGTAACTCATTTTGGAGCATGATATATAAAATTTACCTTGGTTACCATTGATGGTCCAATCTGCCTTCTGGTTCTTGCAAAATATTGTGCATTTTTAGGTGATTGATCAAGCTACTTCATGAAATATTTCTTTTCCTTATAGCTTTGTCTCAT
Source organism: Sequoia sempervirens (assembly GCA_007258455.2). Classification (NCBI taxonomy): domain Eukaryota; kingdom Viridiplantae; phylum Streptophyta; class Pinopsida; order Cupressales; family Cupressaceae; genus Sequoia; species Sequoia sempervirens. The sequence continues at coordinate 5,102 of VDFB02222062.1, read as the reverse complement.
GTTAGCATGCCTTTCTTTGCAAAAATAGTGTTATGTAGGTTACAAACTGTGTTTACCTAATTGTACATGAGCTTTTAATTTGTGAAAAAACTGCTTTTCCTTCTTGAGAGTGTGTGCATGTCAAACCTGTTTGTGAAATACATATGCATAATCTACAAAAACTGGATGTGCAGTCCCATATCCATCATTTGTATTCAAGTGTAAATTGAGTGTCTCATTGTTCTTGTCATTTTGGTGTATCACCATAGGATTTAGTTTTATTTTTATGCACTCCTTCTCCCTCTCCCTTTACAAAATTAGTAGTTTAGGTGATACCAAAGGAAGTCGGCCTTCTCTAGAGGTTGACCTCTATTTACAAGAAACCCACATCTTTAGAGGTCTTCCCATGTTACACTGAGGTGTTGAACATCAGGTTCAACATGGTGCAATTTCAAGTGATAATAGTTTTGTGAGAATCTAGTGTATGAGTATGCAAGGCATACCCATAGAGCCAAATGGTTGGACATGCAATTCAAGCTATGTAAGGACACATTTCCAGTTGGCAGCATAGTATCAGTGGTTGACTTTGTAGATAACTACACTCTACAACCATAGTGTGAGGTGTAGTCACAGTATTACAACTCCACACAGGTTTCGATATTTGTGCACATAGCATTCATTCATGCAGCTGATAGTATAGAGGGACAAAGGAAGGTATTGAGGGAGTATCACTTTATATTAGTGATGATCACACACATTCTCCAGAGTTCGCATTAAAGGTTAAGCTTCCGGTGATTATCTACATTCATTTGGATCGTAGGGCATATCATATACGAAGATATAATAAGGTCGATAATCAGAAGTACGCTCAAGAACACGCATGTTCTATTGATCCGGCAGGAGGCATCTCACCACACGCGGTTCAACATATGTGGAACTTTTGTGAGGCCTATTACGGAAAGGGGGATCAATATGACTGAAGGAGCATGTGTGAAAAGAGCATTAGCACGAGAAGAGTTAAAGTATAAAGACATTCCATAGTTGACAGATGCAAGATCAATCATCGAGTGGTGTAATGGTTCGATGGGTCCAGTAATGAAGGTACATCTTCAGTTCGTAGATTTTTTTGGTTGATGGATGATACTAACATTGCACCATATGAGGATTGTTGTACACTAATAGGATCGAGTGAGTTGAACTCTTTCCTTAGCTCAAATACAGGTTCATGGAGTATCAATACACGTAAGATGGCATGCTTTTGTTCTTCATGTACACGCAAGCCGAATGACAGAGTCGTGGGAGTGGGTTGACAAATGGTTGACAAGTTATCTTTAGCCCACTTCACACGTGATTCTCCTCGATGGCATTGGAACTAACACGATGGAATCATTAGTCAACTTTGGACCATGTATCACCGCATCTAGCTCAACTAGGTAATATATCTACTTGGTTATAGTATTTGAAATTCCATATTTATCTTACTTTGCACTATATTCATAATGTTGACTAATTTCAAGAGATATGCCACACATATAAATGCAAGGCATGTTTATGTAGCTATTGCAGATGAAGACAATGAAGAGGGTACAAACTATTACTTGTGTCATTGTGTTGAGGAAAAAAAGAAATTGGAAGCCCCAATTATAGATGGAGAAAACATTAAATACCCTACAGGCTCAGTTGTTGTTATTGGAACGTGGCTAAGAAGGTACCCACATAAGAGTGTTAAACATTGGTTGTTTGAGGAATTTGACATGCATCGTAAGATTCTTCATTACTCAAACCTTGTCGTGGCATCCAATTTTCGTTTGAGAAAATATGGGGGTAGACCCTTGAACAAGACCTTGTGGAAGGTCCGTGAGTCTAACCATAAGGCAAATACTCTGACACAATAAAGAGTAGAGAAAAACCCGATGGTTCATTGGATTAATTTAGTATATGCATAACCATTCTTATTAATTTTATACCTTGTATCCATCGCCAATTTGGTTGATGCCAATGCTATCATCTTATTTTACTTTGCGTATCTATAAGTAACCCAGTAAACATTGATTGGTGTCCCCTTGCATAAAATGCAGATTTATGAGCCACCAAGAGAATCTCAGGCAGAAAAGCAATGCAACATCCCTATTTTGATGATCTTGACAAATCTCAATTATGATTTTAATCCATTACAAAAGTGTGTGCAAAGCTCGGTGAGGGAATTTCAAGTTATTCATTTGAAGTTAACCTCATAATGAGAACCTATTATGTATACATTATAAGAGACTTCTAATTTCAAGAAATTTTATTCACAGAGAGGTGTTGTGGTGCAATAGGTATCTTGAACTCCCAAAGAAGATGTGACCAAGACCACTAAGCGAGAGATCACATGCCTATCTCTGTAAGTTCTTCCATCTACTTTGGATGAGCTACTTTTTTATTCTTTCCTCAGGTATCTCAGAACTAAACTAGTAAAATTCGATTGGTCCCTCCTTACAGAAAATGCTGATTTTTGAGCCATTAGAGAGAATCTCAGCCAAAAAATCAATGCAACATCCTTATTTTGATGATCTAGACAAATCTCAATTCTGATTTGAATGAAATCTTGCAATAAAAGTTCCCTGTTCATAAATTTCTATGTTTTCTTTCAGATTTGTTAGCTTTGTACTACATGTACAGTAGATTTAGGCCTTGTCCTTTGTAGATTAAGATAATACAAAGAATTAGGTTTCTTTTGAGTCCATCTAGAAGAACATCCATTGAGTTTTTCCACTATTAGAGCACATTTTCTAAAATTTAATTTGGAACCTTCAATTTGAGGTTTTGAGAGTCAAGTAAAGAAATAAAGCATACTCCACTGAATTAGGCTTGTAGATCAGTGGAGTAGGGTTATAGTAGGGTGTTTATGGTGCAGGAGCACCAAGGACAATCAAGACCACAAGGTCGTCAAGTGGTAAATTTTTATTTGTAGTCCATGAACAATGTTGTAATAAGGTCACAAGGACCATTAGGAAGTGTTTTAAGTCAATCTGGGTTGGTAGGATATGAGGTTGCAATGTCATGTTAGTATGTTTTCAATTTGGTGTAATGAAGCCTTAAATGGCCTAAATGTGAAAATGTATGTAAATTTTTAATGTAATGGTCAAGATGATGTAATGAGGCCATCATAAGGTCACTAATTTTTGTATGGAGTCATTTACATCAATATCTCAAAAGTTGCACATAACAATGTAATGTTGTCAAACCAAAAGTTGTCATTTTGCAAATATTTAGAAGTTGAAGGGTCACACTTGTAAAATGAGTTGAAAAGTGGTTGTAGTCAGTTGAGGAGGTTGATATGCCTTCAAAAAGTCCTTGTGAACGTTGTATGTTGTTGGCAATCATACTATCCAAAGCAAGAGCACCAACTCCATCTTTTCAACACTTTAACCCTTGTAGTTTCTATTATTTGGTCATTTTATCATTTAGGGTGTAATTATATGGTTTGAGTTCATTCTATTTCATTTAATAAGGATTCAATACCATTTTTGTATGTATTACGTCAATTGAGTCATGACGTAAAGAAGTTGATCAATAAGGGGATTCATGTGGTGAACCTTGTAATTTAAGTGTTTTAGGATTATTTGTGTTAAATAAGGGCTTTACAGACCATTTATCATGTAATGTGAGTCTTAGGAAGGAGTATTTAAAGATTTTCATAAGAAATATTGAAATTTTGCAAAATGCAAAAGTTGTAAAAATTGCCTAAAGCCAAAATTAGCAATTTTAGTGGAAGACAAAAAGAAAGAAGTTCAAAAGGAAAGCAATGCATTGGGGAGGATCAAGAGACATTTTAATTTCTATTTTAAGTTCATTCAAGGCTAATTATTCAATATATAAAGTTTGGTTAATGTTTGATTCAAAGTTTTCAACGCTTTATTTCTGATTTCTCATTGTATTTCCTGATTTTACTGTATTTTCAGAGTTTCCTTCACCTGTACAGACCTGTACATTCTTAGAAGGATTTATCATTCATGTTTTCATGTATTATTGTGAATTAGCTTCCATTTTATTGCATTTAGGGCTTCCAATATTCATTTTGGAGGGAGAAATACTAATTTTTCTGTAGCAACCCATGTAACAGATTTATCACTGTTTTGTGATTAAAAAAATGTAATTTTTGTCTTCCCACCTACTGTAAAGCCATGTGATTTGGTGGGAAGACTTGAATGCATGTATATTAGGTTTGGAATGAATTTTATTGGTGATGGGGAATTCTTTAAGTCCAAATTCTTATGATGCCTAGGCAGAAAATGTTAAGTTTCTATGTGGAATTAAGTCTGAATTCTTACGATGCCTAGGCAGAAAATGTTAAGTTTCTGTGTGAAAATGTTGGTTTCAAGTTGTATTTTCATGGATTTGTGTTGAGATTGTGTTTATAAAGGTTTGGAAAGTCTAAGAAGACCTAGGGAAACATGTTTTATGTTTTAGTTTTGTGAATTGTGGCTGTTTGAGTGAAGATCTTGAGAAACCCTAGATTTTAGGAGGGAGAATGAGGGTTTGTTGGAGCAGTAGGTTAGCAGACTTGTACGAAGTATTTGACCAAAAAATTTGTGGTTTTGAAGCATAATTTGTGACTTTATAGGAGATCTTGTTATGACAATAATTTTAAAGGTGGGTTTGTTTGTAAAATTGGGCTAGTTCTTATAGCCCTCGAGCATGATACCTTGATGTTTCTCTAAGATTTGGCAGATGAATCTTAGGTGGAAGCTTGGATATGTCTTATTGATGAAGTATGAATGTTATTTGGATGATAAATTGATGTTTTTATAATTCTCTTTAAGGAATTGGTCTTTTAGTTTTTCAGTGGTGAATTGGAAGACTACAGTGCTGACCTTATGGAAGTTGGATTAGATATATGAACCTGAGTTGGTTTCTTGGTTCTTAAGTCTAAATTTGTATTCCTCCACCTTGATCTACATCAATTTATATGCCTTCAAAAACATTCATTTATTTGAGAATTCATTTGGGAAGCTAAAGTGATAAAGCCCAAAAACATGGTTTGTATAGCTACTAGAGTAGACCTAGTTGAAAGGAGATAATTGTCAAGATAGATACTTGGGGTTTTGCAAATTACTTGGGACTAATCTAAATGTGTTTTT
>VDFB02222061.1:0-34321 GCA_007258455.2 Sequoia sempervirens | reverse complement strand
CTGTTGTGGAGCATTGTGGCATCGGGGAGACATGACTAGTGTCTCATCGACATGCGATTCTACAGGAATAACCTTTGACCATATAGCAATCCCATGTGGCATCTATTCAACCAATCGAGAAAGCCGAGGGCAAACCATTGATTGTTTGACTATTGTGACCGCCCCCTGCGGGAAGATCAACTAAATGCGCAGCCGTATGGATCTGCTCGTGATCAAAGGATGATGGATCGGTTCAGTGTCCAGTGGTGTCGTCTATGAAGAGATCTAATAGGGGAGGTCAGATGCTACTTCTCAAAGATGGTCAACTTGCACAAAGATCTTGAGCAGGAAAATGGAAAAAAAGGAAAAACCTCAAGTCACAATGACAACTATGGTGTCTACTGGCGAGGGGTAGATTGACATTTATGATTATCAGAATAACAACATTCAAGGCGGCTTTGATGGAAGTTCGAGGGTGGACACGGAGGCCAGAGGTTAATGTGATTATTCAAAAAGATCTGGAGGCCATTCCTAGAGCGATCCTTCACCAAGATGGACAGTAGGGATACACATTTAATGCAGAAGTAACTTGATTCAAAAGATCTAAGGCGGATCTTTCTGGAGGCTGATATTTTTTGGAAAACCCTAAAGGAAGGGCTAACACTTTAGGTTTTTGGTTGTATATATGACATTTTTTGCCTCTTTGAAAGTAGTTCAGATTATGCATTCTAGAGAGTTAGTGATTTTTCTCAAATCCTTTCTTAGCTGATGTATGCTTTGTAACTCAATTTTGGAGAGAAAATTCAGTAAAGACCTTGATTATTATTGATTTGAAACTTTTTCCTACCTTCTCTTTGCATTTTTGTGTAGAGTTAGCTGATTGATCAAGCTTTTAGTGAGGTAATGTTTATTTCCTTCAAGCTTTGTATCAGATTTTAGAACCTTTTATGCATAAAGTATGTTTTGCAGGTTACAAATTGTTTCAAAAGATGTAAAATGAATTTTAGATGTGAAATTAGCTTTCCTTCTAGGAATTTTAGCACTAGAACCTATTTGTGAAGCACTTTTACAAAAATATACAGAAATGAGTTGTGCAAATTTATCTTCAGTCATTGCAAGCAAGTGTATGAAATCTAGTTTCAAATCTAAGTAACGTTTAGGCGCATCACCATAGGGTTTAGTTTTAATTTTAAAGCATTCTCCTTCTCCCTTTTCCTTACAAAGTCAGTAGTTTTAGGTGACAACCCAACTAGGAAGCTAACCTTCTTCGAAGGTTGACCTCTGCTTACAAGTAACCCACAACTTTAGAGGTCTTCCCATGTTACATTGAAATGTCAAACTTCACATTCAACAGGGTGCAATTTCAGTAGATACCGTGTATTAAGTGTGCACTAGAGTGAAATGATTTGACATAATCAAAGGAGTGTAGAGAAGTGTTCTACAAGCCATATCATTATCATGAACTGATCCACATAATGTTGTTTGGTGTCTCTGATATCGCCTTTGGTCTAGAGCTTATGTATGAAAGGTTAGATGTTTGTCGAGCTGACTTGAAATGTTGTGATGCTTGTGCCAAGTGTTTGAAAGTGTGCACCAATTTGAAAGTGTGTTTTATGGCACATTTGGTCCTGGCTATCTCTTTGTTTGAACCACATGTGATTTCCTTCTTCCACAGATGTTTTTGGGGCTGATTTGCTATGGATGACATTTGTCTCATGTTATTTGTTTAATTTTGGCTGACAAGGAGAAATTTTTTGAAGCTTGTGGAGAATACAAATAGAAGATAAAAGATACTAAAAAAATGCATGGATGGATGGTGAATATTTGAAAAGATAAAATGTGAATAAGAAATTCATAAAATACATTTTGATAATGAAATGTGGTAAAGATAAGTTTAGATAGCTCAACAATGAGTATATTTGAAGGGGTGAAGAAGCATGTGCGAGCATAAGTGTGAGATTGTGTGTTGAAGGCAATGAGATGAAGGCAATAGAGTTTGTTGAGAAGATATATGTGCGAGTGTAAAAAAGCAGTGAGTTGGAGGTATCAAAAGTGTTGAAACATTGTAGTACTGTGTAGAGGTTGTAACCTCTTTCGTAAGTGTTTTTGCAAGGAGCTGTAAAATTCCTTTGGTTGAAGCCATAAAACCTGTTGTAATTTTTTTTTTCATTTGTGAGGCTAGATTTGGACAGTAGATCCAAGCAGCTTGATTACTGTGGTTTTTTCCTTGTAGGGTTTTCCACGTAAATCTGGTGTTATGTTTGCATGTTTATGTGTTCTTCTTGTCATGATTTTCATGTGATTAATTGTTGATGGATGAAAATAATTTGATTAAGTATGGATTCATCCCCCTCTCAGTACTTATGTGTGTTCAACAAGTATACAGATAAATTGTCATTTAAATGTTTCAATTATGGAAAAGTAGGACACTTTGTTGCTAAATGTTCTTATGAAAGTACAAGTAGTGATGATGAGGAAGAGCACAAGATGAAGAAATATAGAAAACATAGAAAGGGAAACAAGCATGGAAAATTAGACAAAAAGAAGTGTTTTTACAAAGGTAAGAAAAGCTTCCATTACAATGAGGAAAAGCAACTCATCTGAAGAAATTTCATTCACAAGCAATAACAAAGATAGCATATTCATGGTTATAGGGCAAAAGATGACATATTGAAAATGATGAAAAGGTAGAAAATGAAATAGAAGGCAAAGAGAATGATGAAATATATGGGGAAGTTGATTAGAAATAACTACTTATTTTCACCCTAGATGAAATCAAGAAGCTCAAAAATAAATTGAAGCAAAAGGTACAACTTCAAGAAGACAATGAATCTAAAGAAAATTTATCAAAAAGTCTTGAAGAGTCTAAAAGGATGACCATAGATCTAAAATTTCAAATTGAAGAAGCTAAAATAATCGAAGAGGAGGTTAGAATCCAATTGAAGGAAAAGAAAGAAAATTTTGAAAGGTTGGAATCTGAAATTTTCTCTTTGAGAAAAGAGCTAGAAAAGACAACTACTAATTTGAACAAAATCCTAAAGTTTGAATTCAAAAGAGTACCATGATCTTAAATGATATTATAAATGAGCAAAGGTCACCACTCATAAAGACAAGCCTTGGTTATGAAGCAAAGGAAAATCAAGTTTCCAAAGAGCCATCAAAGAAGATCATTGAAGAAAAACCAAAAGGTTATATTGATTCCCTTAAAAGTCCCATCAAAGGTGGAGTCAACAAGCAAGAGAATCATACTCTACAAAAATTTGGCACTCCTCCAAAAGTTAATAAGGATTTTTTTTTAATCCTTTTCTCCAAGGAAAGTGCATGTGACTAGGTTCCAACCCTCTTTCTTTGTTTATTGTTTCATGTGTAATCAATTTGGTCATAAAGAAATTGATTGTAGGATTTGTGCAAGAAACACTAGGTGGAATAAGAATAGAATTTCATATGGGTTCACAAATAGAAACCACAATTATTTTTCCCCTCTAGTAGGCTATAATGTGATATGATATAAGTGTAATAATTTTGGGTACACAACAAAATTTTATAGAAGTGGTTTTTTAGATTCTCCCAAACAGAATAGGAAGAAGGAGACTATGGGAAAGCACAAGGAAGAAAACACCAAAATATGGAAAAAAAGAAAGAGGGGTCCATGTGTGTCCAAGCCACCTTTCATGCACAAAATGAGAAAGACCAATGGTATATTGATAGTGGATGATCAAGCCATGTGATAGATTAAAAAAGTAAATGTACCACCTTAAAGGATGTAAATGGAGGAACGGTGAAATTTGGGGATAATGCAACAACAAAGATAGTTGAAAAAGGTAAGTTAGCCTAGATAATGGATATTTTTTTTTTGAGAATGGCCTATATGCTGAAGGATTGAAAAACAATCACCTAAGTGTGAGTCAAATGTGTGACCAAAGGAACACTCTCACATTTCATGTCAAAAGATGTGAAATCAAGAAGGAAGGGAAATTTATAGCATGCAAGTAGAGCAGTTGATAATCTCTACATCCTTAGCAAATTGAAATGTGAAAACTGTTATATGAGAAAAGAAGATGAGATTTGGATATGACACACAATAATGGGACACATAAACTTTGATAATCTTATCAAAATTAGCAACAAGCAAGTAGTGAGAGATATGTCAAAGATTTTGAATCCCTCAAATACTATTTACAAGCAATGCCAATATGAGAAGTAAAAAGGGGTGAGATCACTTCAAGGAAAACAAATATTCTACATATAGAACTTTTTAACTTATCCATACTAATCTATGTGGGCCAACCAGAATAAAGAGCATGTAAGGTTCAAGAGTTACTTCATGTTGCTAATTGATGATTATTCCAAAAATGATTTGGGTTACATTTTTGAAAGAGAAATTTGAATATTTTGAAAAAATTAAGGCATTGAAAGCTTTAGTTGAGAATGAGATAGTCGAAAAATTAAATGTTTGAGATCAAATAGAGGAGGAGAGTTCACTTCAGATGAATTTGAAGAATTCTGTGAATAACACAGTATAAGAAGACATATTTCTACCACAAGAACTCCACAACTAAATGGAGTAGTGGAAAGAAAAAAAATGGTTCAATAAATGGCAAGGAACATGTTAAATGAGTCCAAGCTACTAGAGACCTTTTGGAGAGAAGTGGTTTATACGGTCATCTACATTCTAAATTGAGGATAAATTAGAGTAAACAATTCCAAAACACCATATGAACTATGGAAGGGTAGGCCTTCTACAGTGAAGTATATCAAAGTATTTGGGAGTAAATGTTATAAGAAGAGATGAGGAAGACGAGAAAATTTGACTCTAGGGAAGATGAAGTTATTTTCCATGGATACTCTTCATGGAGAAAAACATCGATATTACAATAAGAGGTTGCACAAAATTATTGAGTGCAAATATCAGAGTGGATTATTAATGACATCAAAGAAAAATGGCATAAGAAGTTGATTATCAATAAGAAGGTTGCAAAGAAGAATAAGTGGAGGAAGAGATTGAACATGAAATAATTTAGCAAAGAAACTTAAAGACACCGCCAAAGGCACCTAGGACACCATCTAGATGTTGTTCAAATAAATCATCTGAAAGATTTAATTATTGGGGACAAAGATACATAAATTCAAACAAGGAGAAGATTTTTCATTACATCAAAACATGCAAATTTGTACTTGCTTTCTAAAATTGAAGCCAAAAAATTTATGGAAGCAAGTGAAGACAAACATTGGGTGAGTGTTATGGAAGAGGAATTGAATCAAATTAAAAAAAAAGAAACTTGGGAACTTGTCCCAAGGCTTAATGATAAAAATATAATTGACACTAAATGGGTACTTAGAAATAAACTAAATGAGTATTGTGAAGTTGTGAGGAATAAAGCAAGATTAGTATGCAAGGGATATGCGCAAGTTGAAGGTATATATTTCAAGGAAACATTTTCTCATGTTTCTCATCTTGAGTCTATAAGGATGTTCTTAGCATTTTTTAGTTTTATGAATTTCAAAGTCTACCAAATGGATGTAAAATTTGTTGGAAGATGAATTACTCTGAGAGGGGGGGTGAATCAGAGTAACATATAATTTTAAAATTTTAAACTTGATGTGCAAAATAAAAGGAGACCTTGAGACAAATACCACTTTGTCTCAATGTGATCTTTTAATAAAACAACTTTGAAACTGAACTCAAACAATGAATTTATATGATTGCAACTTTATCAAGAACAACTCATTGACCACATTAAGTATGTGTTTGAGTTATTTGATTATACTGTAATGATTGAACTAACTGATCATATAACATTGAGTATCAACAAGACAATGATCTGAAATATGAACATCCACATTTGTGAAATCTTTTAGACGGATTGAAATAATGAAAAAACGTATTAGGGAATTGCATGAACCATTTTGACAAATGAAAAAATGAAAACTTAAGCAAGATAAGCACAAACCACACAAAAGAGAAACACAAAACTTTGATGAGTGGAAAACCCTCTTGGGGTAGAAAAACCACTCCAAAATGCCTTACAGGCTTCATTCCAAACTGATTACAATATTTTTCAGAGCACCAACTTTGTAACAATTCAAGAGCACCAACTCCACTGAAATTCTGAAGCACCAACTTCAGTAGGAGCACCAACTCCTTTACAAAGTTTCTCAATAACCATGCAAACTGTCAGGACCTTATAATTGCATTATTTTTGCAATTAGAAAATCTCAACATAGTACATATAAAAGATATACAATAATGCCCATTATAATCTGTACTGAATATGACAGTACCAAGATAATCACATTGAAATTTTGAATGCTATCTCTATTTTTTTTTAACTAGAGAAATCAAACAATTTAAGCTCTCATCTATCTTTTGAATAAAAGAATACTGTCAAGAACTTTATTCTTTTTACAAAAACTCGCTATTTCATTCCAACTCGTCACTTTTCAATGGTTGAAAATTACTCAGCAGTTTTATAGACTGAATATTAACACCTTTATTCAAGACATTTTGCAAAACTCCTTTATTCCAAAATTTTGAAACCCTTGAGTTAACTAGGGTTTATTAAAAATGGAAAATGATTGAACAAAACTATCTATTTCATTTTCAGTAATCAATCGTAAACAAATGCAACTAAAATCATTTTACTCACTTTCTCGAGCAAAGCGAAAAACTAATAACATTTACCAAGAACCAAAAAGATTGTGCAGATATTACCTTTACTACTTGGCCAAAAAAATGAAAAAATTCCTCACAAAATTCTTCCTTCTTTACTTCCTCGCTATCACCGCGAAGTCAACCATCTTTCTTCTACATTGTCCATCATACTCTAGCTCAAGCAAAAACCATCACCTAAGATTCAATAACTATCAATCGTGAACGCATGGTGGCTAGGGTTTCTCTTTAGAACAAACTAAAAAGCCAAAATGATTTTTCCTATCTTCTTTACCATCGGCATTTTGACAAAAGCATAATCATTTAGAATCCACAAATACATTCTAATCATTTGAAATCCACAAACACCGGACACAACATAATGTTACAATCAATTGTCATATTTCTGCCCACCGTTAACTATTATGAGTAATGAAAACACAATGATCTGAGCTGTCATTCCAAGTCACATAATGTTGTTGCCAAAGACCACACATAGCTTGTGAACAATGAAATTAGTCAACTATCCAAAGAAGTCAAGATTGACTTATAACTTAAGTCGAAATCAATGAAACCAAAGACCAAACAAATAAGTCGTAGCCCAATGACTATGTGGGCGATATGCTAAGTGAAGCTCGACAATGTGATAACTGATAGCCATTTAAATGGCTTACATTTTAATCACTAACAAAAAGGCTGATGTGTGTAATTATTTAAAACTTTAACCATAAGTCCTTGAACTCTAATTCATGTGACTTCATTTACCAATTGAAACCATATGAGCCCGATCTCCTTTATGCACCACCAATTCCAAAGAGTATTAAACAAAGCCATGCCAAATATAAGGAGCTCGATAATTACCAAAGACAAATACAATATGTCCTCTTATGAATAATTTTAACATCAAGTGAAACCAATGGTGAATCCAAGTAAACCAATATAATGAAAATGATAAAATATTTCCTTGGTGAAAGATACTCAAAGAATCATGTGCCAATATAACCTGTAGATGCCATTCTATAATCCTATTACTAGCATCTGTGAATGCCAAAGTGAACAACTATACTTCCAATGACATAATCTCAAAATTTTTTTGCAGATAAACACATGTCATTGAACCAATAGCTGAATATATAAAAATGAACAAATATGAGTCCTTATCAATGTAAGAACAATGCCACAGTATATCAAAGAATAACCAGTGATATAGGTATACTGAAATGATATCACTTGAAACAACCTTCCAACATATCCGTGATCACTTTACGAAGTTGATACTCACAACCATGATGCTTTCCAATACCTGTGGCTGTCATGAAAGCAAAGACACATATATATGAAGCTTATGCTTGTCCTGACATAAAGAACACCATGTGAAATGTTAGTACCCTCAAGTAAAGAACTGAAACTGAAAGAGCATGCCATGAACCAGGAGTATCACCATATGATCCAACAGTAAACATCAAGAGACAATATATCATTAAAATCCTGAATCACCATAAACATGAATACCAAAGAGCATGCCAATAGATTTTTTCATCAAGGACAACCAAAGACAACTGAGAAGTCAACAAACTCCCTCTTTTTCCTTGATGGAAAAACACAAGTTACTCTCCCCCTTTTTGCCTCAATGACAAAGGACAAGGAGAATACAATGAAGTTCCATGAAAACAACTAAGAAGCCAACCAGCCATTCAACACAATAACCATATGCAAATAGAGCAATAGAGCAGCAAAAATATAATAGAGATGTAAAAGAGAAACCATAGAACCAAGCTCCCCCTAAAACACAACACTGAAATGTTACTGAGCCATCATTTTCTCAAGCTTATTGCAAATGTGAAAATTCTTCAATCAATGAATTTGTATCTTTGATTTATTAACTTACTGCACATTTCTAAATGAATGAAATATCATAATAGAGTACTGTCCAATCCCAAATACAGTATGATGATAGACCAATCAAATTTACTAAAAAATGAAACACTGCAGTATACTACTGCCAAAGAAATCTAATAGGGTTTATATACATTAAACAAGTAGATACCACTGTCATACTCAAAACTTACTAAAATAGTAGTATGAATATTAGGCCAACAAATTTTCATTGTATCAAACCTTGTACTTCATAAAACCACCAAATCTTCTTTCATCCTGAGTACCATAAAATGACATAAAGCTCCTTTCACCAGTATCTGTGAAGCAACATTCACTGTTAATGTCTTTCAGCTAACTGCCTTTATCATTACGTGAATTCAGACTTCAAACAACTCACTATCCATTTTTATGCAAGATAACTTCAACATAACACTTCACTTTCGTCATAGAATTTCATTAAATATTGCTTACCAAATCACAAATCTTTGACAGATAGACTTAGGAAAGCACTTAAAATGATCAGACATAGCATTATTGACTTCATGAAATTACACTGTTAAATAGAATACAGTGCAGACTAGCTCCAATGCAAGGTGTCTCATCTTCAATACTTGTGTGCCTTACACACACACATCTCCATTTCCATGCTTATGTAGTTTCATAACAACAAACATTGAAAGCGTTGGATAATAAGCCAACAACATGTTGTTATCAGAATAGATTACTTAACAAAGTGTATAGAGAATGGAGTGATAAGTAGATGCTCGTGAAATAAACTTTCTATTTCATTATCATTACTTACCATGAAAAAAATCTTGACATCTCAAGTTCATAGACCACCCATTGCATACCAAGCTTTATACACAAACTCAAATTCCATCTTGCTAAAGGCAATTCTAAGCTGCTTATGATATGCACCACAAAAATTGTGTCCCTTTACATTCAACTTTGAAATTATCATAAAAAATATACTAGGTATGCAATGTATTGAGAACATCAACCAAGTTAGCCAAAACCTTCATACCCGGTCCTATTATGATCCTGTTACTGTAGAATACATTTCAAGAGATGAAACATCCATACTGTCAGATGAAATGAGACTTACTGTCTGATTTTGAATACTATGTACAATAACTTATCAAAGTGTGATGAATACATATCCAATAAAAATCATAAAGCTGATGTTATGCTGATTGCTAGACACATCACAATACTTGTTCCAAAGTCATCCTGCCAAAACATAATGTCATCCTTGATACTCTGAGATTCATTTATGACATTATTATTTGCATGAGAATCATGAAGAATACTATTATATATGCTGACAGTCATGTACTAAAAGTCATCAAACCACTGCAACAACAATCACAGAGAAAGTACCATTTACAAACCAATCTAGTAATGTTTCTATAAACTATCTACAAAAGAGAAAACAATATCTTAGCTCAAACACAAACCAACTTCTTTGTTAAAAAATATTGCTAACCATAGATATACCATTGTTCTTTTGTACTTAACTTACATGGACCATGAAGCTGACAAACTTCACCAAAACTTCAAAAATAATTGATCCACTACATTCTAAAATTCCTTGGGGATAGAAAATAAAACTTTGGATTACTCCCCTAAAACCAAACAACCATTAAATGCTAAGAGATGACCCTTGTGCATCATGCACAAGAATAAGTCCTTCCTTCTCCTTTTCTTGCTTTCTTCTCCAAACTTGTATAGTCCCTTTCTTTTTCTTGCTCAAGGTATCTACCTGTTGTTGCTTGGTTAAGGTATTTGTCCTTTTATTATGTCTAGATGATCTCATCAAATGATTTCTACAAGATTGAGCTCTATGTCCAAGACAATTACATCTTGTAGACATCAAAAAATATACCGATTGACATCGCACCGACCTCAATTTATTTATCATCGTTTCTTCCTAAATCATCCTCCGGTCTAACCGTTTAATCAAATTCCCTTATCTAATTAAATTCATCAATACTTGTCTCTTAATTAAATAAATCATTTTTTCTAATTAAGTCACTTTCTCTTGTTAATTAAATCAATCTATCTGATCTAATTATCCCTATTTAATTAAATAATCAATTTATTTGATTAAAATTTAAAGTCTATCTATTATTAAATTAAATAAATTAAAACCTTATTTGATTTAATCTAACACCATCCCTTTTTAATTAAATAAATAAAAATCTTTATTTAATTACCTCTTATCATATTCCTCTTATCCCATTTTAAATAAAATCCATAACCTAAGTCAAATAAGTCACATCATCTAATCTCCTATTAAATTAATTAACTTGATTAATTTAATCTAATCTCATGTCACATCCTCTAGATAATGCAAGTTGCACATGAAAATAGATTTAATTCATTTATTAAATCCCCATTTTCCCTCACATGGCATCTTTTGGAATATTCTCTCAATTTGAATTCAAAAATTCCAAGTCAACATGTACATCCAACAAGGAAATAAATTCATCTTACATGTCCTTTTCCTTGAGCCAAGTGGCATTTATTGCATTTTATCTTCCCTCTTGCATGTCATTTCAACAAATTTGAATTTTAAATATTGACATTTATTGGCACAAACCCCAAATCTTGCACATCCATCATCCATTCATAGCTTGACAAGTGGCATCATATCATTGGATGAATGTTAGTCCCAAATTGCTCAAATTTGGGCATTTATCCATCTTGAAATCCTATAAATAAAGAGCTGATATCCTCATTTTATCATCCACAATCCAAGCAAAGTTATCATGCTAAAGACATTCTAGCCATTTCCATACATCATTCAATTCCTAGTTAGGCTTTTGCAGATTTGGGCTTGGAGTTCTCATCTTTTCATCAAAAAGTGGATCAACACCCTTCAACATTTGAATCTTAGCATCATAGGGATTGGGAAAGGTCAATTTTCACATCAAATTGGCACCACTTCCATGGGATCAAGTGTTTGCTATTTAAATTATGATTTCATCTTTGGTTTATCATTTTTATTATGTTCTTCATTGTTTTCTTTCCCATTTTGAATATTGTAAATGGATTTCATGGGGAATACTTGTTTTAGCTTGCAATTCCTTGTTTAACTTGTTTACTCATATTTTTTTCCAAGTACTAGGAAAAGGGTTCACACAATATCTAAAAAATATGATATTATGATCTGAGCCAAAAGAACGATAACTTATTCTAGGCATTCTGTAAGAACTTTCATTACCATTCTTATCATTCCACCAACAGTTAGTTGCTACATGACCAGATTTGTGACAGATATAACATATAGTGCAACTATTCTTATTTGATGAACTATAATTATTTCTGACATATCTTTCACAATCTCTAGCCCTATGTCCATAAACATGACATGAATAGTAGTAACCATGGAATTGGGAATAATTATACCTTTTTGATTGACATTTTCTGGTAGATGAGAAACCCGTGAATCTGTTAACAACTTTGCTTTCTATTTTTGGAGTATGATTGTTCAAGTCTATTTTCTTCTTAGGAGTCTGCCTAACCTTGAAACTTTGTCCACCTTTTTTTGCAAAGACTATTTCATGTTGAGACTCATCTTGAACTCTTGAACTTTGGCCTTTTTCATATCCTACTCCTGTAGGATCTTTAGAATTCTTTTGTCTGCCAATCATCTCATGCAATAGATTAGCACTATGATCAAATTTCTGATTTTTTATCTAATTGAACCTTGACACTTTCAAGCTCTTTCCTTAATGCAACTACTTCTCCTTCAAGTTTTAGACATTCAATCTTTTTAACCTCTAAATCAGACCTTACTACATCTGCTATCCTCTTACATTCTTCAATTTCAATTTTCTGACTAATAATCACATCATCTTTAAGAGTTAGTTCTTTTAGCAAGGAATCATTATCTGAACATTTCTTTAAAGTAGAAATCTCATTTTATAGTTTAATACACAACTCATCCTTGTATTTTAACTTGGCTTCCAATCCTTCTTCATTCTTTTTCTTATCAACCATTTGGGCTTTCAGAAATTCAATAATATTTTTATCACCATTATGATCTTGTATTACAACTTTATTAACATTGACACTTTCTTGTAGGCGTACCTTAAGATCCTGATTTTCTTTTCTAAGCCTCTTAAGTTCATCTAAGGAAGCAAGCAGTTCTTCCTCCAAATCAACCTCAAACTCATCACCTTCATATTATTTTTCACTTACTAAGTGAATTTCTTCTTCTCCAACTACAAGATCACATTTAGGATTAACTGGCAGAGGTATTTCTTGAGACAAAACTTCACTAGACTTTACACTAGTGTTTTTCTTCCGACTTCTGTTTCTTTTGCACTTACCCAAAATACTCCTCTTATCAAGAACTTGGTTGAATTTAAATTGGTTAGGCTTATGTAAAAATCTAGCTCTTTACATCAACATCAATCAAAATCAGATAAGTTTTCACAAAACATATAAACTATACACACAGACAAAAATACCTCTTGAATTTGTGAGATATTTGACAAACTTCCAAGACCAGAATCAATCCTAGGTATGAAACCTAATGCAGGTGCCTACGCTCTGATACCAATTGTTGGAAGATGAATTAATTTGAGAGGGGGGGTGAATCAGAGTAACATATAATTTTAAAATTTTAACCTTGATGTGCAAAATAAAAGGAGACCTTGAGACAGATACCACTTTGTTTCAATGTGATCTTTTAACAAAACAACTTTGAAACTAAACTCAAACAATGAATTTATATGATTGCAACTTTATCAAGAACAAATCATTGACCACATTAAGTATGTGTTTGAGTTGTTTGATTATACTATAATGCTTGAACTAACTGATCATATAACATTGAGTATCAACAAGACAATGATCTGAAATATGAACATCCACATTTATGAAATATTTTAGATAGATTGAAATAATGAAAAAATGTATTAGAGCATTGCATGAACCATTTTGACAAATACATAATGAAAACTTAAGCAAGATAAGCATAAACCACACAAAAGAGAAACACAAAACTTTGACGAGTGGAAAACCCTCTTGGGGTAGAAAAACCACTCCAAAATGCCTTACAGGTTTAATTCCAAATTGATTACAATATTTTTCAGAGCACCAACTCTGTAACAACTTAGGAGCACCAAATTCACTGAAATTCTAAAGCACCAACTTCAGTAGGAGCACCAACTCCTTTACAAAGTTTCTCAATAACCATGCAAACTGTCAGGACCTTATAACTGCATTATTTTTGCAATTAGAAAATCTCAACATAGTACATAGAAAAGATATACAATAATGCCCATTATAATATGTACTAAATATGACAATACCAAGATAATCACACTAAAATTTTGAATGCTATCTCTTTTTTTTTTTAATCAAAGAAATCAAACAATTTAAGCTCTCATCTATCTCTTTCGAATACATGAATATTTTTGTCAGAAACCCTTATTCTTTTTTTACAAAAAACTCAATTATTTCATTCCAACCTCTATCACTTTTCAATGGCTGAAAATACCATGCTTTTATAGACTAGAATACTAACACCTTATTCACATTTTGCAAAACCCTTTATTCCAAAATTTTGAAACCCTTGAGTTAACTAGGGTTTATCAAAAATGGAAAATGCATTTGAACAAAAACTGTCTATTCTCATTTTGAAGTAACTAAATCCTAAACAAATGCAACTGAAATCATTTTACCTTTTTCACTTTTGATGAAGGAAAAACTTATCAACATTTACTTCGAAGAACCAAAAGATTGTGCAGATATTACCTTACTACGGTGGCCAAAAACTAAAAAAAAATCTCACAAAATCTGCCTTCTTTACTTCCGCTTTCAACTACAAGTCAACCATTCTTCTTTCTACATTGTCCATCATACTACTAGCTCAAGAAAAAACCATCACTGAAGATTCAATAACTATCACTGTAAACATGCATGGTGGCTAGGGTTTGTCTTCAGAACAAAACAAAAAAGACAAAATGATTTTTCCCTATCTTCTTTTACCATAGAGAATTTTGACAAAAAGCATAATCATTTAGAATCCACAAGCCGCATTCTAATCATTTTGAAATCCACAAACACCGACAACATAATGTTACAATCAATTGTCATATTTCTGCCCACTCACAATCCACGTGAGTAATGAAAACACAATGATCTAAGCTGTCATTCCAAGTTACATAATGTCACTGCCAAAGACCACACATAACATGTGAACAATAAAATCAATCAACTGTCGAAAGAAGTCAAGACCGACTTATAACTTAAGTTGAAATCAATGAAACCAAATACCAAACAAATAAGTTGTAGCCCGATGACTATGTGGTCGATATGCTAAGTGAAGCTCGACAATGTGATAACCAATAGCCATTTAAATGGCTTACATTTTAATCACTAACAAAAAGGCCGATGTGTGTAATTATTTAAAAATTTAACCATAAGTCCTTGAACTCTAATTCATGTGACTTCATTTACCAATTGAAACCATATGAGCCCAATTTCCTTTATGCACCACCAATGCCAAAGAGTATTAAACAAAGCCATGTCAAATATAAGGAGCTCGATAATTACCAAAGACAAATACAATATGTCCTCTTATGAAGAATTTTAACATTAAGTGAAACCAATGGTGAATCCAAGTAAACCAATATAATGCAAATGATAAAATATTTCCTTGGTGAAAGATACTCAAAGAATTATGTGCCAATATAGCCTGTAGATGCCATTCTATAATCCTATTACTAGCATCTGTGAATGCCAAAGTGAACAACTATACTGCCAATGACATAATCTCAAAATTTTTTTGCAGATAAACACATGTCATTGAACCAATAGTCGAATATATAAACGTGAACAAATATGAGTCCTTATCAATGTAAGAACAATGCCACAATATATCAAAGAAGAACCAGTGATATAGGTATACTGAAATGATATCACCTGAAACAACCTTCAAACATATCCATGATCACTTTATGAAGCTGATACTCACAATCATGATGTTGTCCAATACCTATGGCTATCATGAAAGCAAAGACACATATCTGAAGCTTATGCTTGTCCTGACATAAAGAACACCATGTCAAATGTCAATACCATCAAGTAAAGAACTGAAACTGAAAGAGCATGCCATGAACTAGGAGTATCACCATATGATCCAACAGTAAACATCAAGAGCCAATATATAATTTAAATCCCGAATCACCATAAAAATGCATACCAAAGAGCATTCCAATAGATTTTTTCATCAAGGACAACCAAAGACAACTGAGAAGTCAACAAAATTAGCATTTTGAATGGAAACCTAGAAGTATATATTGAACAACTTGAAGGATTCATCCTATTTGAAAATGAGGATCATTTATGTAGGTTAAAGAAAGTAGTATATGGATTGAAACAGGCCCCCATGGCTTGGTACTCAAGATTGGATAAATATGTACAACAACAAAGCTTCAAAAGAGGTATTGCTACAACAATCTATACATCAAAAATGAAGGTGATCATTATTTGATTGTTGTAGTTTATGTTGATGATATTTGTAGGCATCCAAATTTGACCACTCCCATATGGTCAAAATCATCTTCATTACTCGCCCATTTCATCGATATTAATTAAATGGTTTATTTAATTAATATTTCCCCCTTTCCTAAGGTTTCTAAAGTATTTAATTTAATAATTAAATAATTTACCTTTCATCCTTCTCTAAATTAAATAAATATATAAATTTATTTAATTTAGTCATTTAGCCTTTTTGAATTTAAATCAATTTTAAATTTCCTCTTTTCTCTCTCCTTGTCACATCCTCCATAATCTTTTTCTATCTGGATTAGTTTAAATAATCCATGATTAGGATGTGCACACCCTTAATCAGGATTAATGTCACATCCTCCATATTTGGTCACTTGTCTCTAATCCTTCATTATCTTCTTAATCACCTGTTTGCACAACCTTAATCTAATCACATGCCATCTTTGGTATGTCCTAAAAGTCAACCTTTTATAAGTGCTTTCCCTTTTAAGCCTTGAACTCTTCCCCATGTGAATTAAAAAATCACATTTATTCATTCAATGCATTTCTCTTCCCCATGTAAGTTGTTGGGAAATTCTAAATTTATTCATAGGTCACATCCGTCACATGGGACAAGGACCTCCTTTATGAGGACCTTGTATTATCCCCAAGGTACTCCCCAATCATGTGAATTTAAAATTCACATTTATTCCCCCAACAACTTTTCTCATCCCCATGATGATAAGAGAGGACTTTCTAAAATTCCTCACTTGTCACCATCACTCTCATATGGGGACAAGTTCTTTCTTTTTGAGGATATTTTCCTCTAATCCCAAGGTACTTGCAAGTACCTCCACCTCACATGTCCTCTTTCCACATCACCTATCCTTGTGACACCTCCCCTTCCACATGGAAAGATGTGGGGGCTTGTGAGTCCTCAACTCACCACCACCCTCCATCTTGTCCATGTTGGCTAAATCCTAGCCATTGATTCCTCTAGAGGCTCTTCCCTTAAAATGGAAGATTTTCTCTCATTCAATTTATTCACTCACATTCACAATTCAAGCATTCTACTCTCTAGCAATTTTCAAGCAATCTCAAGCACTTGCATATTTATCCTCCATTGTTGCACTCTTCAAGCTTGCATTCCATCCATCTCATACATTTAGCTAAATACCCACATCTTTTATTGCATTCATTTTGCAATCTAGATCACTTTGCATAGCATTTTATCACTTTTTCCATCAAGGAGAACACATCAAATCTTGAAAAAAGGGCCAACCAAAAGGATCACTTGGACAAGGTATATCTCTTGCTTAAATATTTATTTTGTTTAGGTCAAATTAGGCTAATCTTGAGGTGGTGTTGTGTTTTTTCTTCTTTGCATTCTTTTGTTTTTTCATCTTTTAGGTTTAGTAAATAGCGCTGCACACATTTCTGGCATGTCCGTTGGGACCCACAGATGGGTTTGTTTCTTTCACGTTTGCTTTTGTTTTAATTTTTGCAGGTTCAAGTTACACTGGTGGAAGGCACCCCCGCCTCTAAGATAGGCTTTTAATCTTTCCTAAACAGAGGTGATATCAGCCTCTTAATCACCTTAATATGTGAAACATAAGAAAAATTTCTTGTTCCTTGAAAAGGGCAACCTTTCCCTCAACAAAATGTCTTTCCCTCAACAGGCTACATTCTTCCATAAGATCAAAGGACCTTGCCTCAATAAAGGCAATTTTTCCCAGAAGGCAATTTTGAGGTAAAAACTTGCATTTGAAGTTCATTTCCGCTATTTGTTTCTATCAGTTTTAGTAACGTAATTCCATAATCCTAATTTTTGGTGAATGTGCTTGTCTTAACTAATGCTTGTGGAGTTGCTCTCACTTGTCAAGAGCAGAGGCTAAACTACTAACATATTTGCTACGGTGATCTAATGAGCCACAAGTTTCAGAAGGTTTTGTTTCTGTCTTTGCATACTAGTTGTGCACATAGATCTAATTAGGGGGAGTCAAAACATTTGCTTGTTGTGCTTGAAAGTGGGATATTGATGTATCCAATCCCCTTGTGCCATTTGGCGATCCTGGGTGAAGAGAAATTGTACTCCACTTAGTCATTTGTGTTACCTAGGAGGCACTAGGATCGCTGCTTTCCCCTTGCACTTCATGTGAGCCTAGGGAGTAGCCGAAAATGTGTAGTGTTCTCTTTTTAGTGGGACCTGCTTGGAGATTTCATCACCCCAAGGGACAATCCCAACCATGTGTATCGACGGGGTATATAAAGGGGGGAGAGCCAAAGCTATACCCTAATCTAGTCACGTCGTGTTTGGCGGAACGTCGAAGCTAGGGTGATACCTAGAGAAGATGTGAAGAGTTGGTCTAAGTTTCCCAAGACTCGGGATTTTGACTCACGCCTCAGGACGGGTTGGTGTTCACAGTTGTGCCTCACGTATCGAGCATATATTGAGGACTCCCTAGTTTTCCTTGTTTAGCCTAGTTAGAGGATTGTGTTGGCCATACCCTTTTCACTAATCTTAGGATTATGTTGTTTGAACTATCTTTTTTGTGTGAAACCAGTGAATTTCTATTGAGTCAAGTCAGCCTTACCTTATTCTTGTTGTTTGCTATGTTTTTTGTCCTTTTCCATAGTTGTTTTACCCAAGTTAAGTCTAGGTATACCGACAGAGCAACCTTTCCCTAAACAGGTGATTCTCACAATAGGGGTGACCTCGTCATTCATAGGGTGACTTGGCTCTCCTCGGTTCTGTGCCATTTCACTATCTCTGCTCTCACAAAAATCACCTCCATCTTTCAATCAATAGGTGACATTTCATAGGGGTGACTTTTGCCCCTCAATAATAGAGGCAACCTTCCCTCAACAGGTAATTTGCTCTTTTGATCGAGCTCACTGTAAGTGAAACAACCTATCAAATTCACTGCTTCACTAAGGGGTAATTCTCATTTTGAATTGGGTGACCTTTCCTCAACAAGGGTTATTCGGCCACTGGCTAGCGATTTTTCTTTGAATACCTTTTCCATTCAAATAATCCACAATATTGCATGTTCCGAGCATTCATTTGCCTATTTCAAGTGTCCATTTCCGCTCCGAAAGTCTTACTTCATTTCGAGCATCCGCTTTCCCCATTTTGATCATCCATTTCCCATCAGGTTTTTCAGTTTGCCTGTTCAAGTGGCATCCATTTGACTATCTTGTTATCCACGTCTGCTTTGAGCGCTCATTTGCCTCTGCTTTGTTCTCCATTTGAAAACTCCATTTCCATTATGAGGTTCCGTTTTGTTTCAAGCATCCATTTGACCTCTTTCCCATTTAGGACAAGTCTGAAACTAGCTGCCACCTTGCCCTTGAGTTGGGTGAGACTTGCACTTGACTTTGGGCTTAATCTTGCCCCTTGAGTTGGGGTGACCTTTCCTCGACTCTTGGGTGACCTTTCCTTGACTTGGGCTTAATCTTTGCTTGACTCGTAAGTGACCTTGTCCCTGAGTTGCAGGACCTTGCACCTAGTTAAGCAATCTTTGCACCTTAGTTAAGTGGTCTCTCCCAGCTGGGCTTAATCTTTGCACCCTCTAAGTTAAGCCGGTCTGATCTTTATCCAAGCCATTTGCATCTTCCGTTCACTCATAATCCTCACTTTAGTCCATCTATATTCTTCAAAAGTCATTCATCCATCATATGAATCATATAGGCACATCATAAAGCATCTTTAGGTTACATATCCCTCATCATTTTCTTAATCCAAATCCCCTGAACTTCGTTTGAAGTTATTATCCGAATTGACCTAGGTGTTTGAAATTGATCGTCATCCTACAACATCTGCTTAGGATTGTCATCCATCCTAAGTCAGTCATCATCATTTGTCCCAATCAATCCACTTCCATCTCAAGTTGGATTTGGTGCTGCAATCATCTATCTAACTTTTACTGAATTTCCAATCAACACCTTTAAGTCACCTAGGGTGATTTCAACTTGGGTTTAGAATCCTTTTCTATCATCTCGATCTGATCCAATCATCCAATCTACCAAATTTGCTTCACTAATCAATCTTATCCAATCTAATCCAATCATACATCCCTATCCACCTTTCTAATCAACTCGGGATCTTTATCCAATCAAATAAACTCCTTCAATCATCATTTACATCAGAGAAACAGCACCTAGTCGCTATAGTAGTTCTGCACTTTCATGCCCATTCAGACTCGATCACAAGCCAAGAAGAAAATGGATAAACAACAAGCCAAAGGTTCCCAATAGAATATCCCTCAAGATCCCAACAATGGTGCAAATATCCCACAAGATCCCACTAATGGTTCTTTGTCATAGTCCAATACTGACGTTCAAAGCACCTCACCGCCCAGAGATGAAAACATGGTCAATTAGCCTAAAGTCACCATTGACGAATACCTAAGCAATCCCACTAATGTTTAGATGATGGATCGCCTCCTCAATGAGTGTGGGGATAAGATTCTTGCTACTTTGATCATGAAAGGAGTCAAACGACCACCCAATTTTGATATGTCTTAGTATATCGACACCCAATCTCTTCTTGTGCCTCAAGATCCACAGACCTCACAAAATGTTCTAGGAAATCTGTATGTCTCCGAAGGTGCACCTATAGACAATTGGTATCACCTTGAGTTTGAAAATTCTGTGATACATCAAGTCGCCAGTTACCCTCGCCTCCCATCTGCCGCCTCTATGACACTGCTTGATCCTAATGACCCCTATGCCTATGGCATGACATAGAACATTCCATCTTCTCCACCACTCCCACCTCAATGTCCAGGTCAACCACCCATCAACACTGGGGGCACTCCAATCCTTGCATTGATTCCACCTCCAAGACCTACACCAGCTAGCAATCTACCATCACCACCTCAAGGTAATATCCTTGCATTTTAGCAGCCTCCCATTAATCCTCATCAATCCACTATGCTGCAAGGACCACCACAACACACTAATATCCCCTCACAAGTACCGCCACAACATACCACTATCGTTGTTGTTTCATCTCAGCCACCTCATCAATAACCTCCACAACAAAACGTCACAATCCTGCAATAGAATGCCACCATTCCGCAACAAAATGTTCTGATTCCTCAACAACACACTACCATTCCTACACATCAAGTGACACAAACTACATCATAGCCACCACAACCACCCCATGGAGCTTCTGCAGCGGTCCCACAACAACATCACATCCCATTTCGTCCACTTTATCAACAACCACCATAGCAGAAACAACCACCCTAGCATACACACGTTCCCACACAAACACAATGTAATCCTCTCACACAATATCTTTATCATCCATCCAACACATACACTGCCTATACTACTACGTCCAATCCTAATCCAAATATTCATGTGGCCTCTCAAAATCCACCACGGACTCAACCACCACTTTACACTAATCCTCCACAATCACACACAAATCCATACCAACAACCGTCTAATCTGTAACCACCTCCGTATAGTACACAACAACCCAACGTTGCATACAATTACCAATCCAATCCATACTACACTCAGCAACAACCCTCATACCAACAAGGTGCTTCATCCATGTCCTATACACAACAACAACCACCTTATCAACAAGGTGCTCAATCCACCTCCTACTATCAACAACCACCACCTTACCAATAAGGGGCTTCCCCATCATCATACTAACAAGGTGCTATGCAATATCAATAGGGTGCTCCATCCACTTCATATTATCAACAAAAACTACCATACCAACAAGCAACTTCCACCTCTTATTATCAAAATCCATCATCCTCATATCCACCTTATGTCAATCTATAATTTGCTTACACCAATCAATCCCAGCATACACCTCCATACACACCTCAACCCACTTATGATCCAGTTGCTTCAACACCATCCTCATCATATCAACAATATCCTCCATACAATCAACCTAATCCATCCAATCCGACTCCCGCAGTGCCTATCAATAAAGATATGGAAGAAGTTAAAGTTGCGTTAAAGGACTTACAAGTAGGGACTGACAAACAATCGTTCAAGTTTGAGGACATTTGTCCCTATCCGTTTGATCCCTCTATTTCATTGGTTCCTTTCCTAAAGCATTTTGAAATGCAAAAATTTGATAAGTATAAAGGAACAAAAGACCCCAAGGCTCACCTTCAAGAGTTCTATGCCCATTGTCAAGAAGTCATGCATAATGATAATTACCTCATGAGATTTTTTCCTAGGAGTTTATAGGGAATAGATCTTGATTGGGTCATGGGTCTCGAGAAGGGATCTATCAAGTCCTTTGCACAACTTTAAGAAGAGTTTGTCTCCCATTTCTCCTTTAATCTGTAGAAGGATATTGATACGCTAGATCTCCTGAAAGAAAAATAGCATGAGGGAGAAACCTTTGCAAGCTATCTTCAAAGATGGTGAGCTCTAGCCAGTCGAATGAAATCCCCATTAAGGGAAAAGGACATGGTCACCCTGTTCATCAAAAAATCTCATCCGGAAATGGCCCACAACTTTAGAGTTCACTATGTCACGACCTCCACATAAATAGTGGAGAAAGGTCCTATTCTTTAGAGGGCCCTTATCACCAAAGGGCTAGTCAAAATATTTAACTATGATAAAGAGAAATCGTTTGGGGATAAGCCTTGTTATTGGAACAAAAACAAAAACATTGTCAATGATGGTGTCACTGACATTAAACACGTCCAAGTGGCTAATGCTTCACAAAAGCCACAATATCCCCCTCCTTAGCAGTCAATTCCTAACGCTATATTGGTGCCTCAAGAGGCACCTCGTCCACCCCAACAATCCAATTAGAATAATCAAGTAAATAGCAAACACCAATTCACTCAACTAGGAGAACCCTTGAGCATTGTATTCCATAAGCTCCTTCAACCTAACTACCCAATCACATATCCTATGACCAAGCCTATTGACAAATCCAAGCCCAAACTAGCCTGGTACAAAGAAAATGAGTATTGTGAGTTCCATAAGATTAAAGGGCATACATTAAACAAATGTCAAGGTTTAAAAATGTACATCTAGGATCTCATAGATCAGGGTGACATACATGTGGATGCCAACAAATCACCTTCGTCCAATACTCAATTACATATATATCAAAATGCTTTCCCTAAGCATAACCAAGGTCCTATCACATCAAACTCAAACCCAAGGCCTAGCAACAACAATGACCAAAATAACAACACCAAGAACATCAGTTACAAAAATGTGCCATTTAATTATCAAGGCATTGTCATGCACATCAAACAAGTAGAACCACATGTATCTATGATATGTGTAAAAGGTAAAGACCCACAATGTGTTGTTACAACCCGTCGAACCCCTATCACAGTCCATAGAGCCTCCACATCCACCTAGCTGCAGCCTATGAGTTCTCAATACAACATTCTTGACCATCTGGGAAAGACTTTGACACAAATATCCATTCTAGATTTGCTTAAGTTTTCTCCTGCACAACAAGAAATCCTAAATAAGGCCTTACGGGACACCCAATTTCCTAATGACATAGACCCTACACAATTTCAAGCATTGGTAGGGAACCTCTCTGCCACCTATCAACTAGGTTTTAGCCAAAACGACATGCCTTGCATTGACTCGAACCATAATCGTCCCCTCCATCTAGAGGTCCTTGTAAACCATCATAAAGTAAAAAAGGATCTTGGTAGATAATGGTTCTACCTTGAACCTTTGTACATTGAAATTCATAAAATAGGTGGGATACACCCATGCTGATTTAAACAATCAAGTCATCACCATCAAGGCGTATGATAATGCAGAGCACGATTATGAAGGAACAATATGTCTTCCAATCCAGGTTGGTCCAGTTGTACAATACACTACATGTCATGTCCTTGATCTAGAACTCCCTTATAACCTCCTCCTCCTCAACTATCCATGGATCCACACCATGCAAGCTATTCCATCTACATATCACTAATGCCTGAAATTCCCATTCAATAGGGTAGAAGTTACCATACACGTGGATCCTTAACCGTTTGAATATTTCCTCACATTAGAAGCCTTTGTCCCCCACTCTCATTATTGTCCTGGAGTGGAAATGGGATTGCCACAGACATCATCATCCCACTCATCTACCACCGTACTAGCCACCACTTCATCCACTCCATCATCCACATCTAATTCCACCCTTACCAAAGTCCAGATCATTGACAAAGGATGTGGTGAATATGAAATGCGTATAGCTTTGAACGTGGAAACTACACCACCCTCACCACACTCATACGACCAACCTTCTCAGTTGGCACCAAAAGAAGAAGAGAAGATCAC
Source organism: Sequoia sempervirens (assembly GCA_007258455.2). Lineage (NCBI taxonomy): Eukaryota > Viridiplantae > Streptophyta > Pinopsida > Cupressales > Cupressaceae > Sequoia > Sequoia sempervirens. The sequence continues at coordinate 10,005 of VDFB02222061.1, read as the reverse complement.
CCTAAGCTCCAAGAATGTGGGATCCAGTACCTTCCGCTCTCTTGGGTTAAGGAAAGACACACCAAAAGATGACATTAGCCAATGGGTATATCATGAGGAACCTAAACCCTCTCCCCCTTTGAAAGAATATTTCCAAGAGGTCTATCATTGGCCTTCTAAGTTTGCAGAGAAACACAATTATCGGGGGGGATGCCTTCGTGTAGAAGAAAAAGGACGACGACAACCGATAGACACCTTTGTGCAACCAAGAAACTTGGGGTTGGGATATGACACCAAGAAAAAGGGTCCTATGGCATCATCTAGTGCCTCTAATGACGTCAGTGAGAGAAACGGTCTCCCTGAAGACATACTAGAGGAAGAGTCCATCATACATGCATATGATGATGTAGATCACACTGAACTTTCTTCCATGTTCGAATGCCTATCTGTTTGCACCATTAGCCTATCCCTTCAACATCCTGAACTCATAGATTGGGACCTACATGGTAGCGCACCTATCGATACCTTTCCTTTAGTGGATCAGTACATACATCTTATGGGATTGGGGGAAAATGAACGCCCTAACCACAAAAGTAAAAAGAAGCAAAATAAAAAAGGGTCACCTAGCGAAAACCTCTCTGAGGCACTTCTTGACCTAGAAAAAGTAAAAACAAAGGGTGTATTTGATAGTGAAAACCTCTATGAGGTGCTAGAAGTGTTAACAATCAGATATGCACTCTTTGTCAGATTTGCAAAAATCAAACTATTTGTTGAAACATGGAAATTCTTTTCAGACGTAGGTGATCTATGTGAAAAGAGAATCTCCTGAGTGAGCTGGTTCTCCGAATGATGGATCCTATTCTAAGTGATTTTCTGGGAAAAAGGGATAGAGAATAACTGAAATTAAAACCTATGACTTAAAATTATTTTCAGAATTTAATGGTGACTAAGTGATGACTTTGGTTTTTTACCCACAAAAAACTTTCAAAAAAATAACAATACTTCACAATCTCTCATGAACACTAAACACATAAATGATTTGCATGAAGATTCATATTTAAATACAACATGCAACCTGATTTTTGAACTTTCTGCATTAAGAATTACAATCTTAGGACATAACAAGGATTCTAAAAATAGAAATCACAATATGACATCAAACTAAAACTGCAAGTAGACACAAAATTGAGAAATAGGAATGCTGCTTTATTCAACTGAAGGAGTATCAAATTCTAAAAATGAGTACAAAAAGTTTACAATCTCTCCAAATGTGTTAGAGCCAAAAACTAGAATATGAACTAAGAAAACTCAAATCTTTCTTCAAGATAAATCTCCAAAACCCTAATCCGAGCTCAAGAAGAAAGCTTGGAAAAAAGCCCTCAAAACTGCTCCAAAATATGGCATAAAAGTGAAAAACCATCACTTTTCTGATGTCCTCCCAAAAAGCTTCCAAAAATTGAGCTTTTCTTGCTTTAAAAGCAAAAAAGAAAACTCAGACTTATCCCCTTATTCTTAAATCCACCCAAGGAGAAAAATCACTCACCAATCTACTAAAAATAGCAAAGAGATAAAACAATTTGTTTTATTCTTGCTTTACATGGCTTGTAGATTTAATACTCTCACAATCTAATTATTTTTTGCAATTAAATATTTTGGAAAATCTTTTGCAAAAAAAAAACACAACCTTATTTCTCCAATTACAATAATTGATTTTCTTAAAAAATCATAAAATATAATGAACATCTCTTATCCATACCTCCTTTCGAAAACAATTCCCCAATCTATAATTGATTTCTAAAAATCAATCAAAAACAAATAATAAAGGCATGAATATTTAAATTGATTTCTTTAAAATCAATAAAAGAATAATCTACGACATATGTATTAATGCAAATAAAAATATGGCCAAGGTATATATGAGAAATCAAGGCATATATATGAAAATGCCTTAGGAAAAAAGGGGGAAACCTGAACATATTGAAAGTTTGCCATTATAGGCATTGATCACCATGTATTGTTTAGGCTTAGGGGTAAATGTTTATCGGCCACCATGGTATTTTATTTGGCATAATTTTTTTTAAAACTAAGGAAATATATCCCCTAAGTCGAATTAGGGTTGGGGGAAACCCTAAAGAACAAAACTAAGGGATCCCTATTATTTCACATCATTTTGAAAGTGAAGACTTTGGAAGAGAGTCTTTGCATGCCACCGTGATGTGAACTAGGGTTTTCAACCTCTGTGATCAAGATTCGAGCTCCCTGCTTGCTTTTCTTGTCAAATCTCCATAATCTTTTGATGGTAAGAGAATTCCTAAGCTCCTTCGAGCTTCCTTGCCTCATTTTTAACAAGATTTTCGGCCTTAAGGCCGTGGCATGTTGCCATTTTTGATGCATTTGTATTCCCTGTGTGTTTCCTCACTGGTCGCCATGAGAGTGAACTCGACCTTGCATTTTTTCCTTGATTCTTCAATACTCGATTGTGGGTCTTTCTCCAATGATGAGGGTAAGTAAATGTATTTCTTTGCCATGCATTTCCCTCTGAAATAACTCTTATCAAGCTTTTTTTCAAAAAAAAAAAGAAAATATGTGTTCCTAGGCTGTGGCTATGAGTCTTCTCTGTTGAGACTTTGTATGGAAATCTTAAGTTTTTTGGTGCCATGCTATTATTATTGTTTTAAACAACAACCTCCATTTTCTTGAATCACAAAATTCTAGCTGTATTTTGGTTTTCTTAAAAACAAATGGGCCTTCTAGGCCGCGACCATCATGCACTGAAATGGGTTTTGTCATTCCCTAGGCTTGACCCAAAAGAGAATATTGTGTATTCTTTGCATCTAGATCAAAACCCCATATGGGTATGTGTATTTTGAGAGAAAACGTTTATCTTGTTTCTTTGTAGAAAACCTCATGTGGGTATTCTATAAAATTGTACTATCTTCATTTTAATTTCAAAACCCCAATGTGGGTATTCTGGAAAATGAAAGAAATCTGCATTTTAAACTCAAATCCTCACATGGGTATGCTGGAAACAATGAGAAATCTGTATACTTTGTTACACATTCAAAATTTGAACCTAACCCACCATGGAATTTTTCTTACATTGATCTCTGTAAAAAAATCTTTCATGGGTAAATGGCATTCTGTAAGAAAACTGCATTTTGATAAAAGCCTTTCATGGCATTCTGTAACAACATTGTACTTGTTTCTTTCTGTCAAAATGAAGTTTTTATAGGCTCGGCTCTGTAACAGGATAAATGCTTTATTGTATCCCCATTTTATATGGAAAACCCTAGCTCGACCTTGCAAATTTTAGTTTTGTGCTTATATATATGGCATCTCCCTTTATATGAAGTCTAGATTTACTTTCTGTTTCAAATGAGAAGAAATGACAAAACCTAGAGGTGGGTTTCAAACTTATGTGAGAATTTGTGATTTGGCCCAAACCCTTTGTTGTATTTCATGAAGGAATTTACTCCTCTCAGGGTTAAAAATTGACTGAATGCTATTGTTCTTTATCATTAAAATATTGGCATCTCATGAGACTTCTGTACTTCACTCGGAACAACAAGACTTAACACTCAAAAAATTACAAGACAATGAGTGTCTCCTTCATTGTATTACTAAAAAACTTAGGGCAGCATATGGAACACATTTCCTTCATAAAAGGCACCATCCTGCACACAAAATTTGATTGGAAACTGCAGATTATCTATCTGCCCTAACCTCTTTTGCATTACTGTGATATCTCATTTCCTTTATGTTGCTTCAGTCACCAGATAAAAGATGAATGTCTATAACTCCATGCTTTGATCAGATGATATCACTGCTCCTTTTCTTGGCACTCTTCATGCATTTTTTATGTTCCATTTAATAAAAAACTATTCCATGCACTTTCTCTCTTCTCAAATGAAAATCTTAAACCCTTCACACACTTTCCTTTATTGAACAATGCTCTTGTTAATGAGGCATTATGTATGCTTGTTCACTATCACCATTATGACTATGAACATTGTTGTAATATCATGAAACAAGATGCATAAACAACACTCATGGCAGAAAAATACAAACTATATAGCAATATTTTAGATTTGCAATTATAAAAATGATGCATTTCAATTGAATTGACTGAGCTCGTTTAAGTCTACTGTCCACCTGTAGCTTTCAGGAAAGCATATTACTTGATTGTTATGAGTGAACAGTAGCCTTAATGGCTTTGATGAATAAAAATATTCTTTACTCTTTCATGAATAGTTCAAACGAACATGATGATTGCATTCCTTCACTCAGCCCCATATGTAATACCAAAGGGGCAGCATGTCGAGCTCTACCCTTGTGGGAGCCTATTTTTCTCCACATGCTTGGTCTTCAAAAGATAATCAACTACATGACTTTTCCTATACCTGCACAAGGAAACAAACAATGTTAGCAAAAAATGATATATGATGATGATTTTTCCCTTTTCAGTTCATGTTTCTGTTCTTTCCTTTTGTTGATTCTATGCATTGCAAGGATTGAAATATATCTCTGTTAGTATGGCATGTAGTATAGTTCATATCCCGAGCTCTTAATTGACGCCCTTCTCAATATTTTGCAGGTACATTAAGGAGCGGAAGCACTACAAAGCAAGCTACGAGGCATCAAATGAAGATCAACTTAGGAAATGACGGATATGTCCCATGATATTTGCTTCTCTCTTTTAGTTGTATATTTCCTTTCTTGTAATGAATGGAACCGGCTAAAACCATGACTTGTGTGGATATTTAAATTTCTTCTTTCATTTCCATTCTGAAAGAAATGCATTGAAATGAAAAGTTGTACCATCATTTGTATTCTTGCAATAAAATGAAAACATGTAATATGAATAACTTCTTGAAATAAATGAAAGCATTATGTTATGCTTAATCATTTGTATACTCAGTTCTATACTCCATTTGATTTGTAAAACCTTCGAGCAATACTTCTGAAACTTAGTTTTCTTAAAACACTTGCATAACTGTCACTTGATAAATGATAATATAGTGCAAACAACACTTAAGTACATGCAAAATAACTATTCTTTCACTTTTAAATATAACAATATTTCATCAGCTCCACCAATTGAGCTGTAGCAAAAAATTGGTAATATTTTGGCATTTTCCACTAAATGCTTGCCAGCTAAGCATAGATCAGTTTCCTTTAAAAAAAACTCCATTGGGCGCGGAGTCAAATTTTCCCCTTCATGAAACTTAGTACTTTGAACAACAACACTCCAAATAGCAGAAAAACAAAACAAAACAAGCAGAAAGCAAACAAATAGGCTCTAATGGCCAACAAAACATGCACAACAATGCTTAGGGAAAGAAAACTACTGAAAAGAAATGTGCATAACACACTTATTTGCAACAACTACTCTACTTACAAGATAGAAATTATCTCAGAGGCAATGCTTGAGGTGGATCCCATTAACTGGGATAGAAAACACCTCACCAATCAACTTAGAAAGTTGGAAAGAGTTGTGTTCCTTGCACTTCGTGATCACATAAGGCCCGTCCCAAATTGCATCAAATTTGGAATGTCATCCAGGTTTGCTCTTATATTCATTCAACTTAAAAAACCAGATCACTAGTGATGAAATCTCGTGGTCTTGCCCTTTTATCAAAAGAGTTCTTCATCTGAGCTTGATGTATTTCAAGATGAATTAATGCTTCCTTTCTAGTTTCTTCGAGCTCTACCAACTATGCAAATCTTACTTCAAGAGGCTGTTCATTCAACAATTCCAGCTCCTTAATGAAACTCAAAGTTGGCAATTCAATAGAAATAGGTAACTTAGCTTCTTTTCCATAATCAAGTACATAAGGAGAACAACCAGTGGCCCTTTTAGGAGTCACCATGTCATCCCAAAGAGCTAACTTCAGCTTTTCATGCCATGTCTGTTGATTTTCCTCAACTGTCTTCTTGATTATCCGTATCAGATACTTGTTTGTAGATTTCACCTAACCATTGCCCTGCGGATAATAATTAGAAGACGTGTTCAAATAAATGTTATTCCTAATTGACCAATCAAAAATCCTTAAACCAATAAAAGCCAAACCATTGTCAGAGATTATCGAATTTGGAGTACCAAATCTTGACACTAAGTCTTGATAGAAATTAAGCACAAAAGTCTCATTTGCTTCTTTTAAAGCAATCACCTCAGTCCATTTGGTAAAATAATCTATAGTAGTAAGTACCCACTTATGACCCGCTCTTGAAGGCAGGTTGATTGGCCCAATAAAATCTAAACCCCACTTAGCAAAGGGTTGTTCCACTTGAATCAGATGCAGAGGTAGAGTTGCAAGCCTCTGTTTTCCAGAAAATAAGGCACACTTTTCACATCTTTGGACCCAAGCAATAACATCTTTAAATAGATATGGCCAGTAATAACCAGCCCGCATAATTTTTAGGGCTATTTTTCTTGTAGCAAAGTGGCCTCCTGAAGGCCCATCATGAAATTCTGCTAAAATCTTATCAACTTGATCAGGCTGAATGCACCTTAACAAAATACCTTGAAAGTCTCTTCTATAAAGAATTCCATCAATAATTGTAAAAGGAATAGCCTGTAATCTGTAATACCTTCTTTTTGCTCTGCCTAAGCCTTCGAGGCACTCACCAGTTTGTAAATAGTGCATCATTTGCTGTAACCAAGTAGCAGAAGAAATGGTAACAGGAACTACATCATCATTGTTTAGCACCTTGTCAACATTTTCAGCTTCTTCTAAGCTGCTGTCCTCATTTCTTGCAATCTATTCACACAAACCCTTGCCTCTAACGAGATTAGTTACCTTAATATTAATGTCAAATTCCATCACTTTGGTAATCCAACTAGCACACTTATCATTAATATCTTTGTTAAGTAAGAAATCCTTAACAGTTGAATGGGCAACCAGTAAGTGAATTTTTCTATTTGACAACATATGCTTGAACTTTTTTAGGCTTCTTACAACAACAAAAAAATGCTTCTTGATGAAAGAGTACTTCAACTCATAATCATGTAGTACCTGGCTGAAAAATGCCACAGGTTGCTCCAAACCTTCATTATTCTATTGAAAAAGCACGACAGAAACAATATCAACTCCTCCAAATGCATAAAGAATGAAATATCTATTGTACTTTGGATTAATGAGGGTAGGGGAAGCTACAAGGGATTCTTTAATCTACTCAAAACTTCTCTTACCCTCCTTGGTCTAGCTAAAAGACATTCATTTTAAGCATAAAAGTGAGAGGTTGCAACAAGGTTGCAATATTTGGTATGAACCTTCTCACAAAATTTATTCTTCCAAGAAAGCTTTGCAAGCCTTTCTCGTGAGTTGGTAATGGTAATTCAAGAATTGCGGAGACTCTTTCAAAATCTATAGAAATACCTTTCTTTGAAACAATGTGTTTGAGGAGTTTACCTTCGTGTACAAAAAATATACACTTCTTCGGGTTGAGAGACACTCCGAACTCTCAGCATCTTTGAAAAATCTGCTCTAAATGATTAAGATGTTCGTTAGCATTTCTGGAAAAAAATAGTAATGTCATCTAGATATACCAGAACAAACTTGTTCATAAGGTCGTGAAAGGCCATGCCCATTGCTTGTTGAAAAGTTGCTCCAGCATTGGACAAGCCAAAAGGAATCTTTTTGTAGGCCATCATGCCCCACTTAGTTGTGAATGCTATCTTGAACTGATCTTCTTGTTTTACCATAATCTGGTTATAACCTGAGTAACCATCTAGCAAGGAAAATCTATTAGAACCAGAAACTACTTGCAGAATTTGCTCCATGGAAGGGAGTGGGTAGTGGTCTTTCAGTGATGCTTTATTTAAATCTCAGAAATCGACACACAATCTGATTTCCCCACTTTTCTTCCTAACTGAAACTAAGTTTGACACCCAAGAAGAATGCTTGATAGGAAAAATAATACCACTCTCAACTAACTTATTCAACTAAGCCTTCATAAGGTGTTCTAATTTGGGATTAAGGGGTCTCTATTTTTGCCTTACTGGTTTTGCATCAGGTTCTAATTCGATAGTATGTTGGGCTAGTTCTGGGTCAAAACCTTTCAAATCCTTGTACTCCCAAGAAAAAACATCACTAAATTTTGACATAACAGAATAAATGCTTGTTGTTCCTCTTTATTACATACCTTTCCCAGCTTGAGAAGCTTGCCTTTGAAGATTTCAATGGCCTCATAGTGTTCTTCTTTAACAGTCAGGCTGCACTTGTCCTTCCGCACTTGGTCATCTAAATTGAACACAGATTCCAAGGTCACCAAACCTTTTGGCAGCTTGTTTGTCTTCAACTGCACAATTTGGTTATCATACTACTGTTGCCACTTTTGTTGGTTTCCATATGCAAACTCAACTTCAGCAATTAAAAAATTTACAATTTGCTCATCGCTGTCAAAAACCTGCCAACTCACATTATTGTCAGGCATGGAAGGTCTGACCACTATTTTTACATACTGGCGTGCCTCTACTTTTTAAATTTCATTTGGAATATCAAACTGGGCTCATGTGGCAGCGAGCCTATCTACATGCTTATTTTCATTTCTAGGAACTAAAACAATATTAAGAGGATCAAAATCTTCCATTAAATCCTATACACGATGCTTATATTTCTTAAGCAAGTCATTTTTTGCAGCATTAATATTTCTGACCTGATTTACTATTAACTCTGAATCACCATAAACATGTAAGCATTTTATACCTCTCTTTCGAGCCCATTTTAGGCCATGCACTAATGCTTCGTATTCAGCTGTATTGTTTGAACAGCTGAAAGCAAACCTGCAAGCTGAAAAATATTTATCACCCTCTGGTGAAATCAACATAGCTCCACCTCCAACACCTATACTGCTTCTCGAACCATCAAAGTAAAGCTTCCAAAGCTTATCTTCCGCTTCTGTAGACTATTCCTCCTCTTTGCAAAGATTAGGCATATCAAAATCAGGTTAGTGAATCATATAGAATCCTAATCCTATCTCATATGTGTGTTGAAAAGGATCAAGCTCGCGATCTTCGGCTGCCCATTCATCTAGATTCATATTTTCTATAGGGGTGTTGTAGTCTGAGGTCATGGTCTGTTCCTCTAGTACAGGGGTGGCGTAGAGGTTAACGTTTATAGGATTCGGGGAATATGGTTCGATATGGTCTTTGGCTAGAGGCTCAAACTTTATAGTCACTTTTGTACCATACCTTTTTCTAAAAAATAGATGAGACCAATCAAAGGAAAAAAACCTGCCCAACTTGGCTGTAAAATCCCTCGAGAGATAAATGGAAAAGTGTGGTGGTAAATCGATAACATGTATATCCTTATGAATAGAAAAACTCAGGGATGCATGCAGGGTAAGTGCCAAGTTCTTGATTATACCATCAGTTTTAATGACATACCTGTCTAACTGAACTACACCCTTTTGGGGGTTAGGCTCATAAGCAAGACCTAGCTTATCGGCCAAACTCTTAGGCATAACTGAGCTACTGGCACCAAAATCAACCATACAATTATGTACTATCTCATCACCAATAATTAGACTTAAATAAAATGGAGGGGGTTTTACCTGTTTAATTTTTTGCTCATTCTTAATTTCTAGATCATTTGCAAGCATAAATTTAGCAACTCCTTGATTAGTATCATCAGAAATGGATAGCTCAGCTAAAGCATCCTGCAGTAAACCTTTTTGACCTAGGATGTGCAAAGCATCTAATACAAACATGCTGATAGTAGCCTTTCTGAGGTGTTCAACAATATTGAAAGAAGTGGGATTTACCTTCTGCTGGTTTTTTGTGACAACAACATCATTTTTCCTTTGCAAAGGCTGCAAATGCATATTTGACTGCTCCTTGCCAGGTATTTCTTGGCCTCTTTGCAGAATCTGCATTTTAGGCTGTGCTGCAGCATTAACATTTGATGAAGAAATGAGTTGGTTATCCTTTGTAGGCTACTGTTGTGAACCTCCAGCTTGCTGCCCCAAATCCATAGCTCTTTTTTTGATTTGGTATTGGCCGAAATGGGAGAATTTTGTTGATCT
>VDFB02222057.1:0-13790 GCA_007258455.2 Sequoia sempervirens | reverse complement strand
AGAAACATACTTTAGGGAGAGAGAGAGAGGGAAGGGGGGAGATAGGGAGTGCAATATATTCAATGGGAAAATGGAAATGCAGAACTGGAGAAACATGTACTAGAATGTATGAAATGAAAAAGGAATTTTCTCTTAAAACACTTGATAAGGAGAAAACCAAAGTGAATGAGATAGATAATGTATTGAATGAAGAGATTCTTGTTGCTCTTGAGAAGTTGAGGAAGGAGTGTGTGCAGTATGTGCAAGGGGAAAATGGTAATGCAAAAGTGGATAAAGTTAAGAGGTTTTGTATTGTATGAGGTTTTTTAGTCATATCCAAGGTTATATAATAATAAATAGATTACATAAGTCTCGATGAGGCCATTTATATCTATCATAGATCTCACCACTCAATAGCAAACTTGTATGGCTTGATCTCCTATCCATCTCTGGTACATTTTTATTTATAAGGGTTTATAATTTAGTCCTCATCTAATTAAAGTCACAAGTGCTCATGTGACCATATCAAAGTGATGAATTTTATGCCACCTCATGGCCCTAAGAAGTGTAGGATCTACTAGAGTCATCACTTACTAGTATAGTTTTATGTGCTATAAAGTCCATACCATGACAAGAGATAAGCGGTTGAAGGAAAATACACTTTCTCGTGTAACATATAATAACTTGGTCTCAATAAACTAGCACTATAGTATCAACTCCCTAAGTAAATATTACATTTCTCACTCTACTGAATGATCACTACCTTCATCTAAGCATGGTTGTATTCTCGTCTCTTGAAAAGTGGGTGAAAATTAAATCAAAAACCTTTCATAGGGATGGAATGAGACATGAACCCGAACTAAAGTAAGTTGAATCCTAAATGTATCCTTTGGTTTATCATCTCCCATCAAAATTACCTAGTCTTATCTCTCATCCAATAAATATTTCTTACAATACAAGTCTATCCATTTATACAAGGACATTGTGGGTTGTGAGTGATTTCATTCTTCTTGTTCTAATCTCAAGGGTGGAGAGCTTGAGGAGGATTTCAAAGTGGGGAATAAATAAAACTAATCAAATTTACCTGAGGGGTGACTAACCAATTGGGTTGTTACATGTAGAGGGTTTTACAATAGTATATGGGTTGTAGGTTTCATAACACCTAGTGTTTTCCAACCTGCAATTGTTGTAAGGAAAATAATTTCTTATTTCTAGAGAGTACAAATGTAATGAAAGGAACTTTAAAAATTTACCACAACTATTACCTAGAGTAAAAATTGTCTTTCAATTTCCTCATATGATGGAAAAAAAAACACAAAATAATTACAGGTTGGAAAACACGGTGGCTTGTGAGTGATTGTATTCTTCTTGTTCTAAGCTCAAGGGTGGAGAGCTCGGGGAGGATTTGCAGGTGGGGGATACATAAAACTAATCAAATTGACATGAGGGGTGACTAACCAATTGGGTTGTTACATGTAGAGGGTAAATTACAACAATATGTGGGTTGCAAGTTTCATAACACTCAATGTTTTCCAACCTGCAATTGTTTTAATGAAAACCTTTTCTTATTTAGAGAGTAAGAATGTAACAACCCAATTGGTTAGTCACCCCTTAGGTCAAGTTGTTTAGTTTCATGTATCCCCCACCTGCAACTCCCCCCAAAATCTCCACCCTTGAGCTTAGAACAAGCAGAGTGCAATCACTTGAACAACCCATTATGTTTTCCAACCTACGATTATCTTGTGCATTTATTTTTCCATCATATGAGGAAACTGAAACACAATTTTTACTCTAAGTAACAGTTGTGGTAAATTTTGATGGTTTCTTTCACTACATTCATACTCTTTAAATAACAAAAGGTTTTCATTACAATCATATTGTCTATGTATAATTGGAGGTTGGAAAACAATGGGTGTTATGAAACTTGCAACCCATATTCTATTCTAAAACCCTCTAACCTAACAACCCAATTAGTTAGTCACCCATCAGGTCAATTTGGTTAGTTTTATGTCGGTTGCAAGATGAATATAACTTCCTATTGATCCTAACAACCCACTCAAATCATTGCTAAAATTTGTCTATGTATTAGATTTTTCAAGCTATCAAGTTGTTGAGGATGCCACGATTTCCATCCCAAGTTTGACAAGAATGTGTTTCACCTTAGAGATTTTTCCAATGATAGGTTATTGGGCTTGGCTTTCAATAGGTACACATTCCTCACATCCATTATCCATCTCACTCCCTAATCCTTTCTCTTGTCATTATAACCATTATGTGTCAAGTCATGTTTAGCTATGGGCCTATAACTAGACTTCAAATTATTGGATTAGGTTCCAAGTTTGGGGTTCCTCCTAAGCCCTAGTTTTCATTATCTTCTACATCCTACTCCAACTTGCTTGTGGTCCCCAAAATTCATTTGATTTGTAGGTTTTGTGGCCATGTGCCTTTCCTACATATGAATCAAATATTTTATAGTGGTTTACACATGTTAGATCCTAAGTTCTTCTAATGACCTTGACACTCACAAGTTGTATGGGTTGAAACCCTCTAAAGCTATAAATATTAGTTGAGAACACATTCAAAGAGTCATTCTTTGTGCTTGTCACCTTGGTGCAAAAATTATTATTTGTGTTTATCATTCAATTTGTGCATTATATAAGCTATAGAAAGATATCTCATTATAGAAAATTTTGAAGAGTTCTAAATAGTGAAAAATGATAAGTTCATCCTTTTTTGTAGTTTCCCTTCATCAAACATTATTATTTTATTGTATTATTCCTTTTAATTTTCTTTTTTTTCTTCATTAGTACTCATTAGGGATTTTTTTTTTCTTCAGATTGAAATGGGGAAAAAGGGCCTGGAGTAGTGGAGTGAAGAATGAGAACAAGGCGATTTCATATGGCTTGAAATTTGGTACAATTTTAGAGCAAGGAAACTATAGCTTCACAATTGTTATGAAGCATGCCTGCACCTATTATAAGCAATTATTGGAGCAAAACAAACATTACATCCAGGAGCCAGCAACTATAGAGAAATATAATTTGTTATCTAAACACACTTGGTTGCAATATACTTGAACTTGTGAGGCCAATACTCAATCTCCCATTGTTCAATAAGATCTCTGTACTGGTTTCTGTTCAACCGCACAATTGATGTTGCCGCTACCACCAAAAGGAGGACAATGCAAGCTTTGGTAATCCCCGCTATCAATCTGGAGTTTGAGCTCTTGATTTTTCTGTGTATAAAGGATGGAAGATTAGATGTATTCAAGAACGTGGCTGCTCCATTTGTATTAAAGCTCCATCTGAGTATGTAATTCTCCTCAAACATGACTCCTGTAGCTGCTGAGAAACCAACGTAGATTTCTTCTAGAATTTTAGACAGAGACATATTTTTCATATATACCAATGGCTTTTCTGGGCGATGTGAACCAGCCTCTGCAATGGTGACTTTGAGCTCCTTTTGAAGATTGTTGTGAATCCAGAAGCCGACAAGCGTGGAGTTTACAGACCTGAGATCGTTGAGATCCACACCAACGTGATTGTTACCAAGGTACTGAGCGGATAAAAATCCCTCTGAAGACTTGTAGGGCGCCATTATAAACACCAGACCAAATCCGCTTCGTGAATCTGAAGAAGGATCAATGCTAAACACGAAACTTGTGTTGAAAGATGATGCAGAATTCAGAGAAGCACGATCTTTCATACGTACAGGATGTCGAGAGAAAGCACAGCCGATATTGTACTAGGATTGATAATGCAATGTAAGGTTGCAACTATGGAGGGATTAAAAATGCGTTCCTGGAAGCACTCATTGTCAAAGAATTCAGGTAGTACAGCCTCTGCATTCTCCCCAGTGGCCGGAAAATATGCTCTGGTTTGCCGTCCATTTTAAAAAACTCCTGCCCATCGTTTACCCGAAAAAATGAAAAAAATAATCGTTGACGGCACCGTCAGCTCTTCCGTTATTTCCACTCTCTGGTGGGTCCCCAACCATCATGTTATGTATGTTTTCATGCGTTTTTATGTATGGTTTTATGCCTTTTGTATGTACATAGGTGCGTTTTGTCTAGGAGTTAGCCAGCTCCTATGCGATGTTACCCATCAAGATATATGGTGTAGAAAAAGTCTCAAATGAAGAAAATATTTACCAACAATATTAAATCAAAGAAAAAACTAGAATATTACAAAAATGAACTTACACAATAATAAAACAATATGATAAAAGTGAACCAATATAATGCAAAGAGATCCTTGTATATGTAATACAAGGAAAAAGTAAGGTAGGAGAAAACTATTGACTAACCCTCTAGAAGGTGTGAAATATGTAGAAGACTTTAGACAAGTGTGAGAATGTATCTAAAGTCCTCATGAGATCAGATAAAAATATTAAAAACTAAAAAGTGAGTTTAAGTGTAGTGTGTATAGGTCTATGTGATGATCATCCCTAGTTTTTTTTGCATGATTTAATATGAAATTGTTAATCAAAATAAACTAATGAAAATATGCATCCAAGTGTTTTCTCACGATCAATCTCTCATATTTCCTTTCTGTAGCATCAATAGGATCTAAAATGGTTCATTTTAGATATTCTATGTAATTTTTTCCCATTAAATAATTCCATACTCATTTTCCAAGAAGCATAATTATATGGAGAGGATTTCAATTTGATATTCCCCATTACATGAATGCACAACAAAGAAAAGAAATAAATTAACCACTACAAGATTACCCCCCAAATTAATCAATCAAGAATCCCCCAACAATATATGAGCTTGAAAATTTATATTTAGTCCGATTACAGGTGTCACTTGGAAAAAACAATGAAGTGGACTTGACTTGGTATTTACAGATGCCACATTTGCTCATAAAATCAAATTATATTTTTTAGATAGAATAGGATTAATTTGGTCATATCACTACAAAGTAGAAGAAAAATAATGCACTTTTTAAAAATGTGTGAAAAAAATATTATCGTAGAAGTGAGAACGAAATGAAATTTTCCAAAATAAAAATGACTAAAAAAACTTGTGAGAATTTTTAATTTAAGAAAACACCAGATATCAAAATTAAAAACTAATTACACTACTATGAACAATGTGAAATTCTACCCCAAATATAAAAAAAAAGTCTCACAAATTGAAGGCCAAATGACTAAGTTATGGTTGTTAGAAGATTGATTTCAAAAAAAAAACTCCATTGGAGAAGGGGGTAGGTTGGGATGAAAGGTTGATGAGATCATGAAAATATCAACAAATTCCATGATATAATATACATCCCTTTCTAAATAGAATATTCCTTTTATTCAAAACTACCTTTGGTTCTTCAAAGCCGCCCTTTTTCTAGCACAAACCATGCTTAGTTGATTGAAAATCACTAAATTCAATGTGAAGGTGGTTTGATGGTCTTACAAGTTGTTTCTTTTTGGAATATTCCCATAGATATTTTGATGATAAATTTTTTTACCACCTTTTGTGGCTATCAATGGTAGGATCTCTCACAGGCCTACAATAAACCACATGGCTCCCACTAGCAAGGCAAGAAATTTTTAGTGCCCCTATAGTAGTAGGGTATGGGGGACAAGTCCACGGACCTATAGCCTTAGCCCTTAAATTATTTTTTTTAATTTTGTGAAAAGTAATAAAAGATAAAGCAACAAATATGTGTTTTACATGCAATCATGCATGCACTAATGCAGAGAATGTTTTTGTTTATGTGACCCCTATGCAATGATGATATAGGCAATCATATAACGATACAATGGGGTAGCAAAAACATCTAGTGGCCTTGAGAAAAAGTGACCATTTTTGACAAATTGATAGTTAATCTTTGGCTCTTAGGTCTTTTAATTTTGATGAAAGGGTTTATTTTGATCTAAAATGCTTCAAAATTGTAATTTTCTATTGGATCTGACAACCGCTTTATAGCTTCAAATCTTTGTAGATTTTGCCTCACATGTCTAATTTGAACAAAACAAAAGGAAAAACTAACTTTTTTTATCACTTTGAACTCAACAATAAGCTCATATTTCCATGAACAAGATCCAAAATGAACCTACAATATAAAGACACAAAGAGGAAACCCCCCAAATATGGTATTACTATCAATATTTTTTATTCTCCAAATCATCATTCAATGCAACAAAAGAATATACTTAACATTTCAAGATGCCCACACAACCCTAGAGGAAGTTGCAATTCACTACTTAAACACACCATTTTTTTATTTTTTTTTTTAAGTATAAATAACATGCAAGTTCACTACTCATTGCCAATAACCTCTAAGGTTACGAGACTAAGATTACTTTAAAACCAAAACAAAAAACATGAATTGAAACCATAACATTTAAATTACTTAAGTAATTAAGAACACCTGCATTCCATACATGATAATCACATCAAAGACTAAGAAATACCACATGATTTCAATTAACAATAATTTAACAATAAAGATTACAACTCTCAATCCCCGATTGAGGTAGATCCAATAAGCATGATTACATATTACATCTTCCACCTCGATAACAAAAGAGGGGTAAAAGAATACAAGATCAACTGAAATGAAAGAAGCCAGAAGAGTAATTGGATCCCACGAGCTCTCCAACTGGAAATCTCATCCACACAAACAAGAAGAAAAACCAACAGAGTAAGGTGCACGTTCCACCCAACCAAGTGATACCTGAAGGCTCACCCCCCGTGCTAGGAGATAGTAACAAGGATTTCTAAACAAGACCATCTACCTCTAGACACAGGCTAATAATGTATAACTGAACTGAATCAAATACAAATACACCATCACTTAACACAATGGTTACAATGCTTCCAGGAACACTGAATCAAGACAAACTCTGTACAATATAAACCAACTATACAATACCATACCAATTGTTGTCATAGGAGGAGTGTCATCACAAAGGTTGCATTGGTTGTCCAAAGGCGTTCTTCCTAGGTCCCGATCCCTCCTCTAGGTTTGTCCTGGTAACCTCTCACGAACCCAGCCCCACATGCACTCCAAAGCAGAATCAGTTATCTTTCGAAAGGAAAGATAATGATCTTGCCATTCCAGGCCTTCCCGACTCATCTCAAGTCTCATACAAGCCCTTGAGCCAATGAGCGAGGCTAAATTATCTTGTTAATGTATAAAGCTACTCTATCCCTAATATAAGTTATTTAATTTTCACTTAATTAACTGGCTCTCACACAAGTTGTCCTGGGACCACTTTGTGCCTGGCCCCCGTTGAAAGCCACTCCCCTATCAACAACACATAACTCAAACTACATGCCAAGGGTAGACAATGCACTAAAACTTATCACAATAACCAATACACCTCGATAGGTAACACATCACTATGGATGTCCAATACTGAAACCAAAACGGGCACTACCTAAGGCAAACACAAGGTTGACTAACATATTACGACAACCCACATAATTAACTTTAAACCCCATCTGGAAGACTTATATAAAAAACAACTTCAAATAGAATAAAAAACTCAGTCAAAGAGTTCCCTAGCCTCTAGAAACAAAAACTCAGAACTACCAAAGTACACTCATAAAATTTACAATCATAACAATATTGCCCATACAATACCAACAAGAATTTGCTTAAACCAGCAATCATATAAATACATGTTCTTTAAATAACTAATGATGTATTTTGACATAACAATCTTTTCTCATAAAACAGGAACCAAAGTACATATATACATCATATACTTAATCTATTAACTATTCATATAGTTTCTAAACAATATAAAAAAAAAATTAAGAACCTTATATATTCCTTGCAATCTAGAAAACACAATATTCCCTATTCACCATTTAAGGCAATAGAATATAAGAAATTTTTAAATAACATTCTACCCATTATAATAACATTGTAATAAAATAACCCTTTTCTTTATACATATTTAATATCATCAATTTTGCTTCTAATTATAATCCATATAACTTAACCACATACATAATCCTGACATTTAACAAATCCTTTGCAAGAACTTCAAGATTCCATCAAATCAAACAAGTCGTTGTAAACACATTAACCATATTCATTTCAATTACAACCCTAACCCTTAACAAATATTTAATCATTGCACTAACATTAATTTCCAAAATACAATAGCACTAATTTTTAAAATCAAAACTTGCATACACCTTCCAACTCAAACACCATTATAACTAATTAATTTTCACGTGTTTCATAATACTAAAATTTTTATTTTTTTATTCAAACTTGATAAAAATAAATATTATTTACGAAATTCCAATTCCTAATAATTAAATTTAATATAAAAGCTTTAACTTTAACATCACTTAGGAAGCATTTCAGGTAACTAAATAACTAGTGTTAGGATTTCCTAAATCCAATTAGCTCAATAACACATTGTTTGCAAATACCCAAAGTAAGTACAATTTCATTTGCAAAATTAAGGAATTTTAAAACTAAAAGTTTAATTCCATTTCTTCAATTACACATAATGATCAAAATCAGTCTTTTTAAATAAATCATTTTATTACAAAATCAATTTTTCATCTATTATAGTAAAATAACCCTCTTAAAATAAATTATATTTAAATATAAGTATATATATATCTACTTAATGTATATACAAATATATATATTTAAATATATAATTACTATTTAAATATATAATTACTATTTAAATATATAATTACTATTTAAATATATTTATTTAAAACCATCCATTTAAATTCCAAATCTAATATTTTAAATAAATTCCAATTATTTAAAATATATAATATATATTATATATGTAATATATAATATATATATATATATCATATATATTAAATAATAATAAACATAACAACAACAACAACAAAAAAACACATAATATATATATTATATATATTTAATAAAAATTAAAAAGTCCATTGGAAAGGGAAGCCCCAAAGAGGAGGGGACGCAACCAAGGCACCTAGCCTCCCCACATGGGAGAAGCGTACTGTGTGACATCCCCCAAGTATGTGGGAAAGGCACCCTGGTAGCACCCCACTCCTGTGGGGTTGGTGCAGGAGGTAGCCATGGAATCTGCCTCCTCCCCTCCCCTCCTCACAAGCTTTTATAAATTTACATTCCATAAAAATAGAATTAGTCCCCTATTTTGGGCAATTTTTCTCCGGTGACCTTCATAGAACTTTTCCACAAGATTTTCGAGATAGAAAAACCAAAATACATACACTACAAATTCTGAGAGGAACTCAATTTCCACCATTTAGCGAGATTACAAAATTTTTTGTTGATTTCTTTTTGTTTTCTTTTCCAATTCTTTTCTATTGAACAAAATGATTTGCCAACTGTTGTTTTCTTTTATTTCTCTACAAGAATCTAGTCTTTCCCAAGATTTCAACAAGGGTTTTCAAATTTGTTTACAAACCAGTTTTCAAATTAAAAAATTGAAATCTCAAAACAATAACAACAAGAAAGAAAAACCTGTGATCTTGAAGTTTGAGGAAGCAATTTGATGTTGAGTTCTTGCCAATTCAACTCTTTCACAATTTCTTCCCAAGATCTCCACCTTTAAATCCAAGATTCAATCCCACCAAGAAACAAAACCTTCTTTTCTTTTTGCAACCAATTCTCCCCAAAATTGAAAATTAAAAATCCAAATGAAATTGCCATTTCTCTCATAAAATCTTTCCCAAATTTAGTCAACTCCTCTAAAAATATCTCATCCACCATAGTTATTGCAAATTTGGAGATATTTTTGATTGATTTTTTAAAAAAAAAAAAAATTTAAAACCCGAAATTTCTTTCAACATGAATTTCATACTTTTTAAAAAATTCTTTAAAAAAGGAATTTAAAACTTTTTAAAGAAATTCTTTTACATACTAATTTTCAAAAAATGCAATTTCAACATATTTTCATTTTTTTAATTTAAATCAAAATATCTATTAATTCCAAAAACAAATAACTTAATTCAACTCATCACCATTAATTTAATTAATCAATAAAATAACTAACATTTCCAAAATCACAACCAGATAAATTTAATCATCAATTTAACTACACAAGCCATTTATATACCTTTATAACATGAGTTTAAATAATAACCAAGAGAAATGGACAACAATAAAACAACTAAACCCGACTACAACTTGACGACACACTATGACCAGGGTGATGACTTGGCACATAAAACCTAGCTACTATCTCCCAATCGATTACTGTTGGTCAATGGACACACTCAGACCTGTAAAACTAGGTGGAATCGATGTCCTGTACCTGCAGTCCTGCAAACAAAATGAGTGTCGAACATGCATATAACATAATAAAACACACGGTGAAGAGGAATTCGCGGAATCACAGGGCACTCACATGCGAGTGATGTGATCCCGTCCCCTTCACCAATACAATATTACTAACTGACGAATCTAACATCAATAATATAATCAAAAGCATAAGCATCATTAATTCAAATATATGCTAAGCTAATCCAAAACATGCCATAATGATAACATCAGAATAAAATACCATCACATCAAAATATAACATTCACATCGCTTAACAGATAGCGATCAAATAGTACCCAAGTACCATAGTCAAAGTGCTAACAGAAATAAAGCATAACATAGAAGAATACTGTTCAATTAAAAGAGCAAAAATGAATGCTACACATCCTCCCCCCTAGGTTCAGGCTTACTTTTGGAAGCCTGCAAGTGCCCCTAGTACAAGCTCCATAAATTCACACATAAACAATGGTTCCAAAACTAAACCACTCCACACCTCAACATAGAAACACAACAACCCGTGCCATGATCAACCCAACCAAGTACACTGTCAATCAACACAAATCAACATGGTGAAGCAACCACCAACCAAATCTCCAAAACACATAACCATGGATTAACATACATAATACAAATATGCAACCATACACATCACCGAGAGTCATCACAAGGTCACACATGGGTCCATCTGGACACCGAAAAGCATCATACTAATCCATGATACAAGAATCCATGAACCAAAGGCCAAGTCCATCACAAATAATCCATAATATATATGATAGTGCTACATGGAGTAAATCAACAATGCCATGATAACTCTCACATTCACATTCACTTTTATCAAGCGATAAATCACCTTACTACACACATATGATAACCACATTTATTTCCCACCCATAGAGCAATAGCATTACAATGGTTACCCAAGACAAGGTATGCAACACTTCAACATACATTTACCATTTTGCATTTTAAATCCAGGTACAATAATTTAACATCTCATGATTCCTTAAGACTTAACAATAAAGTTGGGGACTATAGGCCTCACCAACAAAGGTTTTTTATCTAATAAAACAAACCTTCAGCAATCATTTACATAAGGAGGTAAAGCACAAGAGCATGCACGAAACTTTTTGCATGGTGAAGAAAAACAACAAGACTCTAGAAGAGGTATACACAAAAAGGAACTGCCAGCACCTCTCGAGGTCAAATAGACCTTCCCACGATCATGGCGAGAAGCCAAGCAAAGGTGTTTTAGGCAGCTTACATGTCACCTACAACCCACCAAAAAGCTAAGGGTCAACATGCTCACCCACAACATAGGATATAAAGGGGAGTATTGAGGCTCAGCCTTAGGAGACTCTCAACCAAGGGAATCGCTCCAATCCTAAAGGGTAAGGCAAGATCTAGGAAGCATCATTCCTCCACAACTCAAGACAAGGTTGAACTCAACCCTCCAAATGCCATACTAAGGCACTCAAGGCAAGAGGTCCTATGACTATCTTGCCACAACAAGAACTTGGAACACACCCAACAAACACACTACAACCACACTTAAGAACCACTCAAGGGTCACAAACCTTTACACAATGAAAGAGCCATGCATCAAGAAGGAGACCAAACAAAACAAACTTCTTGGTAGGCTCACGGGCCTAGCTATCCCTCACAAAAGCATTCATCAACAAGACATGCAAGGGGCGGAAACAACAACAAAACTGGTTGTCATCCACCACACACAACACACAAAATTCACACACTACACAATTGTCCATAATGCATTCTTCTAGTAGGAAGGATATCGGTGCATTGCACACTACACCGAGGATCCTATCCTTTCCACTGGTTTCCTGCACCATTGGACCTACACCACCTAATGACAACTTATGGGCAAACAAGTGAAATCAACCCAAAAGGAAAACATAAACTAAAGAGTAAAACATCTAGGTCAATGCAAGGGGCTCATAGTGCCCAAAGTATAAACCTATGCAACTTACAACTTAATGGGTTCATCATAATCTAAGAGTACCCAGTGTTTAAACCTGGGCTCTGATACCATGTGTAGTGCTGCCCGCTGGCCCCTAGAGGAAGTTGCAATTCACTACTTAAACACAATTTTTTTTATTTTTATTTTATTTTTGAAATTATAAATAACATACAAGTTCACTACTCATTGCCAACAACCTATAAGGTTACAAGGCTGAGATTACTTTTCAAAACCCAAACAACAAACATGAATTGAAACCATAACATTTAAATTACTTAGTAATTAAGAACCTACATTCCATACACTTGATAATCATCAAAGACTAAGAAATACCACATGATTTCAATTAACAATAATTTAACAATAAAGATTACAACTCTCAATCCCCGATTGAGGTAGATCCAATAAGCATGATTACATATTACATCTTCCACCTCGATAACAAAAGAGGGGTAAAAGAATACAAGATCAACTGAAATGAAAGAAGCCAGAAGAGTAATTGGATCCCACGAGCTCTCCAACTGGAAATCTCATCCACACAAACAAGAAGAAAAACCAACAGAGTAAGGTGCACGTTCCACCCAACCAAGTGATACCTGAAGGCTCACCCCCCGTGCTAGGAGATAGTAACAAGGATTTCTAAACAAGACCATCTACCTCTAGACACAGGCTAATAATGTATAACTGAACTGAATCAAATACAAATACACCATCACTTAACACAATGGTTACAATGCTTCCAGGAACACTGAATCAAGACAAACTCTGTACAATATAAACCAACTATACAATACCATACCAATTGTTGTCATAGGAGGAGTGTCATCACAAAGGTTGCATTGGTTGTCCAAAGGCGTTCTTCCTAGGTCCCGATCCCTCCTCTAGGTTTGTCCTGGTAACCTCTCACGAACCCAGCCCCACATGCACTCCAAAGCAGAATCAGTTATCTTTCGAAAGGAAAGATAATGATCTTGCCATTCCAGGCCTTCCCGACTCATCTCAAGTCTCATACAAGCCCTTGAGCCAATGAGCGAGGCTAAATTATCTTGTTAATGTATAAAGCTACTCTATCCCTAATATAAGTTATTTAATTTTCACTTAATTAACTGGCTCTCACACAAGTTGTCCTGGGACCACTTTGTGCCTGGCCCCCGTTGAAAGCCACTCCCCTATCAACAACACATACTTTCAAGCTAGCAGATGCATGAAGTTGGTGCTTTTGTGGCCAAATGGGAAAAAATTGAGATAACATTTCAGCGTTATTTGATTTTTAAAAGCAATTTAAAAAAAGTGAAATCTGTATCATTTTCTTTTTACTGTTTCTCAGCTCTGCCCGCGGCCAAAAATCCTCACTTTCTTACTCGTGTTCTAGGAGGAAGGATTTCTACATATTTCATCAATAACAGTTGGATTTTCTTAGCAAATATGGTGACACAACGACGAAGAGATGCAGGAGGTAAGTATTGTTTGCTATTTGTTTTGAGTTTGTTAGTTTGAAATTGATTTTGTTTGTTTTAGGTTAGATTTGATTGTTTTCTTTTAAATTTGTAAGAAATTCTGCAAATCCTCAACAACAA